>PVKS010018066.1:0-40806 GCA_004027875.1 Aplodontia rufa
AAAGTCATTCAATTTGAGGTTTTGTTAGGTTAGCCGTCTGCCCTAATGCTTCCCCATAAATTCTAGCATCAACAGATGAGAGAAGCCATTCGGCCCTTGAGTCTCTGAGCTTGGGAGACTTCACTAAGCATAATTCTGTCCATCTCCATCCATTTGATTTCAAAAGCCATAATATCGTCCTCTCTAATGGCCGAGTAGTATTCCATAGCATATATGTACCAAAGCTTTTGTATCTACTCATCAAGTGAGGGGCATCTGGCAAACAATGATTTCTGAAGAGAATCTGATGGAGGGAAAAGGGTCTGTCATTAGTTGGGCTAGCACCTTATCTGTACCCAACACTTTACCCATGATTTACTCGTGTTACGGTAAAATTTACAAAAGAACTAATACAAGTGTTTTGTTTGTCTGTTCATTCTTGTGCTGAGGATTAAACCCAAACCTGTATGATTTTGAATCCTACTTTCTAAAGCCTCTCTTATTTGCCAATGAATTAATTTATTTGTTATTCATTTGTTTATTCAGCAATTCATCAGGCTCTTCTTGCATGTTGGGCTTCTGCTGCGCTCTACTGATGGTGGCATGAGTCACATGTGTATCAGAACTCCAGACAGTGTGCCAAGCACAATGCTCAGAACATGGTGGAATAAATAGTGTTGCTTCAGTTTAGTGTAGAGATTGACCTGACTACAAATTAGCTGCCCTGGTAGAAGTTTGGAGATAGTATTGTGGCACCACAAAGCCTATAAATGTCTCTTCTTGCTTTTGCCTACAGTTCTACTGGCACTTTTAACTGTTGGTCTGTAATCTGTCTAATTAGGGTTTACCCCCCCCCCATTTCAGGGGCAGAACAGAGACTCTTCCCTATTAATCTTTGTATTGTTAGCACCCTGCCCATTACATGTACTCACTTTATGAGAGACTCACTTTATGTTTATCAAGGAAAAGTAAGCCACAGAAGGGACATTTGAGATGGGCCTTAGAGAGGACATCTGGGTAATGGTATTCCAAATAACAAGGAATTAGTTTGCTTTGTGGAGATTTTGAGGGTACTAATTCTTTTCTCTCCTGGAGCATCCTTCCATTTGACATTCTTGAATCACCCTCATGATTTTGAATCACTTAACAATTTAGTTTTCAATTAATTTTTTAATTTTTATTTTTTAAAGAGAGAGGGATAGAGAGAGAAAGAGAGCAAGAGAGAGACAGAATAAATTTTACTTAGTTTTTCATGTGGCTTTCGTTGCTCAGACACTTGGTTGTGTACGTGGCGCTGGGGTTTGAACTAGCATACTCGTGCATGCCAGGTAAGCGCTGTAACTGCTGAGCCACACTGCTCCAGCTCCTCAATTAATTTTAAAAAAATTCTTACTTCCTACGTGTCTACACAGCAAAAACAATCCTCAGGCATTTTTTTCCTTAAAAAACAATTACGACCAGGGCTGGAGTGGTGACATGGCAGTTACAGCGATTGGCTGGCATGCGTAAGGACGTGGGTTCGAACTCTAGCACCACACGCACAACAAAGTATCGAAGCAATGAAAGCAACATGAAAAACTAAATAAAACTGATTCTCTTTTTCTCTCTCTCACTGTCCCTCTCTCTCTTAAAAAAAAAAACATGATTATGCTCTTGTCATTTCTTTGAACAATTATTCATTGAATGCTTTAAATACAAAGGAAGAATAAGACAAAAACAAAATAGTTGCCTAACATTTCGACAAAGGTTTTCATTCTGAATAGAAGGAAGAAAGGGAATTGTTATTATTATGATTTTTAGTTATTGTAGATAGAAGAATGATCTACTTTTTAAATCATTAAAAATTAAATGGTTTTTTCTTCATGATTGACAATCAACTCCAGCCAATTCCATTTATTGTTGAAGAATACTCGTTCCACTGATTTCAAAAGAATATTAACAAAGAAACTAGAATCTCTTTATTTCGCATTTACCATACAAGTGGAAATTTTAAGGAAGGATTCAGGAATGGAGCATTTCAGTGTTTTTCTGCTTTCTTTTTCCCCCCTTCCCTTTATGCACATTGGCATTGAGTAAATTGCATGGGACACTTCTTTGATTGGATGTTGGAGGTCATCTTTTGGTAAGCATTGCACACAATGATTTGAGGCATTGTGAATTCTAAGATGTAAATTACAGGAGTTTTAGAGATCAGAATGTTACTCCCTGGCAATGGTTCCCACAAAGGAGCTCAGTGGAAATGTCGTCGCTTATGTTTCCTTTCGGAAAAGATCATCTCCTCAGTTCTTTCTTCCACCACTTTGCTTCTGCAGATTTTTGACATAAAAGAAATCTCATATTCTTTGCAGATATACAGTGGAAGGCTAATATTTTAGAATTCAGAATAAAACTTTCTGTTCATGTGTTTAAGATATCTTAAAGCATTTAAAAAGCATTAATTAAGCTTTACAAAGCCCTTGTAAGATGATTTGATCAATTCAAAAACACATTAATGAAGTCTGCACTCAACTTTCAATTATTATATGTCTCCGTACAGAAGAAGCACAGATCACACAAACCACAGATTGTAACCAAAGTATTTTTACTCAATGAACAACAGCAACAGCACAAATGCTTTTAAAATGCAGATAATCCAGAATGCTTCACTTTTGATCTTAGGATGTATTTTTATTTTTAAAATTTTAAAAATGAAACCATGCAAAGATTTACTATCATGATCAAGCTTTATCTGAATGAAAACTATATTTAATTAATTTTCCTTATACATATGCTGATTATTAGAAGAGTGATATATATAAAATCATGGGTTGTGTGTAGGGAGAAATGGTCCACACATGTTTTTTGTGCCTTTCTACCATCTGCAAAGTGAAAATACCTGCATTAGGTCACATGTCATAGAATTTTAGAAGTGGAGGGTTCTAGATAAACTGCATCAGCACAGCTCATTGGACAGGTAACAGAAATGTCCACTATTATGACAAGTGACCTGCTAAGTCTGGCTAATGACAGTATTATTTACAATAAAATAGAGAGAGATTGAATTCCCACAATTGAATGTTTGAGTAAATTATGGCTCATCAACCGCATGCTATTCAATTACCGTTAAAAAAGAAAGAAAGAAATAGGTAGCAAGGGCTTCAACAGGCATATCTTTTCATTTCGCCTAGGCCCTTTCTAAAACCTGTATCTGCCCCTCCTGGATTCTGCCCTTGAGACTGATATGTCCTATTATAATTATATACTTAATTGTATTTTTTTCTGAAAGGGTTTAAGTTTTTTGAGGGTTGGTACCATGGAAATCTGGTCATTTTATTTCCAGATTCTAGCCAGATGTCCATAGCTCATGACTGTCATTCATTAAATATTAACTCAATGGAGTAAAATATTATTAATATCAAGGGAAAAAGTAGTCACAGTCACAAACATCCACATAGTCTCAGGTTCTTGCTCTTTCCAAATGTACTCTCTTGCATGTTTAGCTCTGTCCTGTGGTGTTTCCCTACTTGTTAACCGGAGTGGATGACTTAGCAAGACCCTGGGCTGTCACAAATAATGCACCAAGTATACACGGCATTTAGAAGTAGTAGTTTTGACAAAGTGACATTTTGACACAACCTAAAAAATAAACCCTTAAACTTTCAGCTTTTAAAAAAAGAACTAGTGAATGTGTTCAACAGACACGCTCACCACACAGCTGACAATTCAAGACTCCTCAGTGATATCCAGAGACTGACAGGTGACACAGCTGGTGGATGAGCCAGGCCCAGCTTTCCTGGGTAGGTAGAGCAGGGCTGTCCCACTGCCCTGTGCTCTTCTTAGAGGGGAGCTGAGAGGAGGAGCCTACCACGTATCAGCCACAAGTGCCTCAAGACGCTCCCTCCTGCCCTCAGATAGATCCTTTCCATTTCCATCAGTTTAGGACAAATTTTGCTCTAGAATTAAAAAAACAAAACAAACAAAACAACAAGAAAAATAATAAAAACTTTTGCTTGTATTAGGACTAGTTGCTAAGAACGTAAATGTTAAAGTTTCACAAGTGATTTCTGTCAAGGCAAGGTCAATCAAGGTCATTGTGGGTCTATGGTGTTGAGGAAGGATGTAACAAAGAGCAAGCATTTCTGGGGAGGAAGCCCCACTCGTATTCTAGAGGTAAGCTAATGAGAATTCCTCCCTGGGCGTGGAAACATTGGGCATGGGCAATGTCCACAAGTCCAGGAGAACTAGTGACTGGCATCTGGAACCTTTGGATTAGAACTGAGCATAGATGTTCACAAGAACTCTGAATAGCATGAGGAGGACTTGGGTCTATTGTCTGAGAGCAATGCAGGGCTGACCCAATTTGTTTTCTTTGTTTGGATCCATTCATTTCTTTAAGCGTCCAAAGATACTGCAGGTCTTTCTAGGAATTAGAAGGAACACAGATTTCCCCCTCCTTTTTCTAAATTCTTTGGTCAAGATTGGATTGTGATATCTGAAGTTAAGGATCAGTGATCACTAGTGATCATCTGTGTTTCTTTGACCTTCTACACACACACACACACACACACACACACACACACACACAAAGTGAAGGCCTATGGGTTTGTACATAGGCCCTGAAGCTTATTTGTAAAGTAATGCTCAAATTCCTTCTTCCTTCCTTGGTTAGCACTATTAAAAGTATAGTTTCTGTTTCCACTGTAGAAAGTTGTAGAAAAGTCAGGTGTGCTGGAGCATGCCTGTACCCAGTGACTCAAGAGTCTGAGGCAGGAGGATTGCAAATTCAAGGCCAGCTTCAGTAACTTAGCAAGACTCTAAGCAACTTAGTGAGACCCTGTTTCAAAATGAAAGGAAAAAGAAAAAACAAAAAACAAAAAACAAAAAAGGCTGGGGCTATGGCTCGGTGGTTAATTGCCCCTGGGTTCCAATACCTGGTACCAAAAAACAAACAAAAGTCATAGAGGCTCAATAGGATTCTTCTGCAATACCTCCTGCAGAGGGTAACTCATATCTCTCAGTCATGCCAACCCTTGCATGTGGGGACAGACGGACTCTCAGGCAGGAGACTGGACCCTTAGCTTGGCTGATGTATAGCTGTGGTATTCACCATCGCTCATTCACAGAAAGGTCACTTCTAATCAAGTTCTCTCTCCAATAAACCACACTGCTTAGGACTCACCCTTGTGTGATAAAACCATGGCAGAGCTAATAATAGAAACCACAAATCCTGCCTGCCAATCCTGCATTCTAACCTCTAAGCCACTTGTAGCAAGGACAAATGTTTTCAGGAAAATAAAATGACACTCTGTGGTATACAGTGACACAGTTGCTCCTGTTGTCAGAACTTCCATTCAAAAAGCCTGGGGGGAAAAGGGGTGGGAGATGCCCTCTTCCACACTTTAATCACCATATTCCTAGTTTCAGCCTTCCTCTTATTGCTAATACAGCCCGAATGACAACAGCAATGAAAAAAAAATGCAAAGAGAATACAAGGTTGGGGGCAGGGTGGAAGACACAAATTTCATCACCGTTACAACTTTCCTAATGATGAGAACTTGTTTTTGTGTTCCAGTACAATGCAAAAGAACTTACAGAAGTTCAATGTTAGATTGATAAGACCTTCACTACTCACATAGAAAGTTGGCAAAATGGGTGAATTGCTTCATTCAGCATGTGACTGGATTTGAGACTGGAGGCAGCCTGCTCAGGGAAACCTGAGTGGGAGCCCCAGCTTGTCGCTCCTACATCTGGCTCAACCATTTCATCTCCTGGGGACTTCCAGCTCTTATCTCTTAAGTGGCATTGAAAGTAATAGCCTTGTTTGCACAATCTTTTCTTTCTTTCTTTTCTTTTTTCTTTTTTTTTTTTTTGGAGGGGGGATACTGGGGATTGAACCCAGGGATGCTTTAACACTGAGACACATCCACAGCCCTTTCAATGTTTTACTTGAAATAGACACTCAATAGGTTGCTTTGAGCCTGAGGGTCTCACTAAGTTGCTGAGACTAACCTCAACCTTGTGATCCTCCTGCCTCAGCTGGTTGCTGGGATTACAGGCGTGCACCACTGTGCCCGGCTTGCACAGTTGTTTTGAGGTTCAGTGAGAAAGGACACTAGGGAAATGAAGTATAAAGTCTAAGTCTATGTAAAACTGAGGAGTTATTATTACTGGACACAAATTCATTTATTGTTCTTGATCAGATGATGCACACATGATTCAAATTCCCCAGAAAATAACTCAGCCCTTTACTTCTAACTGTGTGGTATGCAGTTTCCAAACATTTTTACTGAAACCTTACCTCTTAATCTTTAGTCTGTAGTCTACCCAGAGCCCCTGCACTCCTCAAATTAACTGTTGCCTCCCCAGACAGCTGTAGGGAGGAATTTCTGAATTGGTTTGTGTTTTAGCCAGCCCCACCCGTTGCATTTTGGTCATGAATGTTCCGTCCATGAATGTGCCTCCCAAAGACACAAACCAGGATGGAATCTTAACAGGAACCTGGGTGAGAGATGCGCTCTGGGAGGAATCTGATTTAACAAATGAAATGTGTAAACAGGAATCAGGAAACTGTGGCTACAGACTTCTCATATGAGGCTTTAACTTTCTCAGTTTTGAAATGCTGTTTGCTTTGTCGTGTGATAAATATGTGACTTAACAGTGTACCTTGAGATTTCTTAGCTAGCAGTGTGACAATTTAAAATATTGTTCTCATTTGGTATCACGTTGGGATTTTTAGGGCATAAATGAAATTGATGAGAAATAACCTTATGCTGTTGGAAAGAGGGACTGTATCGCCAGTGCTTTTTTTTTTTTTTTTTTAAAGAGAGATGGAGAGAGGAAGAGAGAGAGAATAATCTTTATTTTTTCATCTGGCCTTTGTTTCTCTGACACTTAGTTGTGTATGTGGTACTGGGGGTTGAACCTGGGTCCTTGCTGAGCCCCTGCTCCAGCCCCTGCCAGCCCTCATTTTGGGGTTCTTCATTCTTCTCTATCTAAATGCACCACAATAAATTTATTACTGAAGAAATAAAGGAAGAGGTCAGGTAAAAACAGCAATTTATCATGAAGAGACACTCAGTCATCTTCCCTTTTGTATCAGAAATCCTGTAGCTGTGCTTGAATAATGATAGAACACAGTTCTACTAGGATTGGTGCTGTCGCCTGGCCTTTTGCTAGTTAGTAACACGCAAGTGTGAGAGTCGTAGTGGTTCGGATACATGCTTTGCTGTGGTAATTGCTAGTCAGTTTTTCCATGGTGCCCATAGACTATCAAATAGTGCACATTTGCTTTTACTCTGGTCTGCAGTGAAAATAAAATGAGAAGAGAAAGAAGATATGAAGTACAAAGTGGAACAATGTGGTTGGGAAATTCCCATGCCTTTACCCCTAAAAAAAAAAAAAACAACAACAAAAACCACCACCACCAACAACAACAAAAACTCTTGCAAGGCCAAAGAGAATTTCAAATGCATGCACTATGAGTCAAATAAAATAATATTAACATTTATTCATCCAAGGGTCCAAGTGAATCCCCGGTCCTGGCTCCCTGTGGGAAAGTTAAGGGTAGCAGCCTGTGCTCCGTCAGTGCTTTTGTATCAAATCACGGATGCCTGAGTTCTTACTGCTTAAGGGCCCAGTTTCTGGGTCTTTTGTTTTTGTCTCTACAGTATCCAGAGAATGACTTTTTCATTAAAAAATAAATAATCTTGTAAATAGATGAAGAAAAAGAAACAGAATCCTCTAGGATTTAAGACAAGATTTAAATATTTTTTTTCTTCTTCTTTTTATTTTTTTTTCTCAAGCAGATTTAATTTGGAAGTGAGAACTAAGAAAAATGACAACATCATGGTCTGGCTAGCTTGCCTGAGATAATGGCTTATATGACCCATGGAAGTAGTAGGGGAAGACCAATGAGGAACTTCTGTCATCTCAGGGTTTCATAATACACACAGGAAACATTTGTAGCTGGCCCTCCGTTAGCCCCAAGGATTAGCTAATCCTTTGTTTCACCATAAGACGCATTTTTAGCACTAGGTCCTGAAATGTAAGCAAAGACTGCATGGCAGGCTCACTATCCTGAATGACGGTTGGAAGATGCTTCGAGTTGTTCATGATGGCTTGGGCAATCAGGAAACTGAGTGGTTCTGGGCTGGGCTGATGTGAAGCTCCTCATACCCCATCAATGGAGGAAACTGATCCCCAAGTCCAGAATGTCCTATAAATCCTGCAGCAGTGTTCTTGGGGTAGTATCAGTTCCTGAAGCCAAGAGATGGATTAACTGTTCAGGTGCCCCAGCCAAATTCCAACTCATATTAATACAACCTTTCACCATTCTAGAGTGAAACTGTGACCTCCTATTGTTCAAAGTGGAAAGATAAGCAGCTACATTTGATCATGGTGGTTCCTGAATGAATACCTTCAACACTAGCTTGGTTCACCCATGTGTAGGTGGCTATGCCTTTTTTCTAGACATAGTCATTTATGGCTAAAAGGTTGAGGGGAATTTTTGAAATTATAATTATTTTCATTTGTATGAAAAATTCATCATGTTGGAAGAGATTATCTAGTCCAATGGTCCAATGCCTTTCTTGTACATAAAGGGATGTAAGGGTCCCCTAGAGGCTAAGTGTCTTGCTCAAGGTCACTCTGCTAGTTAGCACTGGTAGATCTGCAATGAAAGCACATGGCTAATTTCTAAACTATTCCCACAAGTCCTTTGTATTCATAACTCCTCATTAAGCAAAGGTTTTAACTAAAAGAGGAGTTTTACCACATGTTACACCTAGTCCCTTTCACCTCTAAGATGTTTGTGAGGATGCTGCTGAGAATACCATTGACCTCTAGCAGGAGAAAGCCTTGAGTTCAGTCCCCTGTGCTGGAAAAAAAAGTAAAACAGAATACCATTGTCCTGGGATTAACTTGGAGAGTCAGCTGCTCACAGTTTTCTGTGCACAGAGGCAGTGTGACAGCTGGGGAGTATTTATCACATTTGTCTTTCTGAGTAACCCCCAGAACTGAGAAGGAATTTAGCACAGATTTCCAAATCACAAATATGATCAAATTCACATGCAGTACTCAAGAGCTCATGAGATTATTTCAACTCATCTTATATTACAATGGTCTTGAGGTTCTCTCTCTACATGTAAAATAAACAACAGAAACAATTTGGGTGAAGGGAAAATTGTTTTGTTTTTGATAAGAAAATAATAAAGACAGGTAAAATATGCACATGGAAATAAACATTATAAAGCTCCTGTTCTGCATCTGGAGAAAAATGTCAGTTTTTTGAGTTTCCTAGTAGTCTAAGCAAAGTGGGAAATACAGTGTATTTTAAGATTCCGAATGGTTCAAAGATTAAAAAAGAAGTAAATAAAATCAAGAGAAGCATAGTTTTTACTTCCGTCAAGACCTGAATGAACTTTCTTCTTTGGTAACATCCTCATACGACAGTGAGTTTCACACTGCTGCATGTCATTTGTTCTTTCATGCACGTCAGGGGCACCCCTAACAAACATGGAGAAAGGTGTTCCCCTGATACTGAACATGGCACCAAGATAATGTCCACGTACACCACGGTGCTTACACAGAGCTGCATCATGTACCTTTCAGGAAATCTTTAGACACTGTTAGACTTTGAGGGGCTGGAGCAGTGGCTTGGCGGTTACAGTGTTTGCCTGGCGTGTGAGAGTGCATGGGTTCAAACCCCAGTACCCACGTACACAACTCAGTGTCAGAGCAGCAAAAGCCACGTGGAAAATTCAACAAAAATTGATTCTGTCTCTCTCTCTCACTGTCCTTCTCTCTTAAAAAAGAAAACACTTTTTAAAAAGTTGCTGAACAATACAGAAATAAGGAATTAAATGAGGAGTCAATGAAGATGACTGGTTCCTGAAGCAAAAACTGCATGCACATGCTCCCTGCTATCTCTGGTCTCTGCTTCTTTTGGGACCACAGCTAGCTCAGCCACTCCGGCAGTGTGTGACCATGTGACCGCCTGAGCCACTGGAATAGGAATAGGCCTGGTGCATCAACCGCCCACGCCCCCCCCCCCCAGCTCTTCTCACTCGCTTTTTCTGTTCATTCCTCTGAGGGCAGAGCTACAAGATGGAAAAAACTTGGGTCCCTGGAGGGCTGTGAAGAGCAGGGTCTACCCTAGATGAGCTGTGAACAAGGAAGACACTTCTGTTTTATTACTTGAGGTTCAGAGGTTTCTGCAGCTAGTATTATATTAACTAATATTATCTTCTGATTTTTCAAACTGTAGGTCACATAGATGGAGTAGATGTCCTCAGTGACTACATAATATAGTACCTCCTGTCTACATTGAAAAAAACACTCCAAATGACCATTTTAAGGCCATATCCTTTGCCTTCCACTGGTCTCTGGGAGACTGATTAGTATAATGACCAACTTCTTGGGCTCTAAACTTGACTCTGACATCATTGTGTCTAGAGAAAATTACCTCACCTCTTCAAGCCTCAAATTCTCCTTCTATCAAATGGGAATAGTAATAGGATCCACTCTCAAAGTTGTTGGAAGAGGAAAAAAGGTACTCTACATAGGGTGATCAGCTAAGATTTGGCACGAGGACATGCTAAATGTTAGCTAGTAATTCCTTTTTTTTTCAATGCTGGAGATGGAACCCAGGACCTTGGGCATGCTAGGCAAATGTTCTACCACCGAGCTGCATTCCCTGCCCCAATGCTAGCAATTCTTTACAAACTTATCCTCGTATTTCTCACTCGTTATGGGGAAGTCCTGAAGCCAGATGAGCTTGAGACTGTGCAAAGCTGCCTGATTCTCTAGCAAAGTTCAGAGAAACTAGGCTCTGCTCCTTGCCTCTCCACCCTACTCTTTCCCCTTCCTTCTTTTATTAATTCAAGCAACAGCCCACATTTTAAGCCGGGCTGCCACCATCTAAGTCCTGTTCATTCCACTTGGAAAGCTTGATTAACCCTCTTCTGATTCCTCTGGAGAAAGAGGATGAGATAAGAGCAACAAGAATAGTTCCTGATGATAAGTACAGGGCTCTCTAGTGTACAAAGGTTTTTATTTTTTTATTTTTTCCACACTTAAAAAGGCTGTGATTGTTCTAGCAGAGCATTTTTTCCTTATTGTTGGAAAAATCTTGCAACATTCCCTGATAAGGCATGTTTTTGAAAAGATCATTTCACAAAAATAGATATCTTGTGTGAAACGGGAAATACCCCACTTTCTGAGCGAAAGACTATGCACTAGGTAAAGCTTTCTGGAAGAACTTAGTATCTTTTTTTCCTTGCACCTGACTGGTGATACAAACACAGCCAGAGTCTTGGCTAATAATAACATCACAATGTGTACAGCCCTGGCATTCCTCAGTAGCTTGTGGAGTTATTTGTGTCAGAAAGGATTTTATCATAAGTACATTTCTTCTCTTGATATCACATGATGCACCATTGAATTTCCCATCATTCAAACTTTCTAATCTCATTTACAGTCACAGAGGTTGAAAATAGATAATTAATCAGCATGTAAGGACTTTACTTATAATCTGTAAGTAAGCCAGATACAGCTACACTGGCAGCGGGGTGTTACGCAGCAGGGACTCTGGCGGGGCATCCCAATTCCAATCAGCTGTTAATGAGATCTCTAACTTCCTTAATCTCTCTGTGCCTCAATTTCCATATACACAAATTTTGTTTCTCTCCAATCCTCATACAGCTGAACAGCATTGTGGTTCTAAAGATTCAGCCTAATTTATGACAGTGTTCTTATGGTGAAAGACAGACCAAGGCCACATATTGGGTTGCAGGAGTGCTCTCTGATCCTAGGAAATCTGTGCTGGGAGACCTGCCAGTTTCTTTGGCCTTAATCTTCTTCAGTTCTACCAAATGCTCTCAGTGACAAGTTGGACAGGTGTTGACCTGGGCTGCTTTCTTCCCATTACACTCCTTTATTTATTTATATACTTTCACAATTAAATCCCATGGCACTAAAGTAAGCTTCTCTTCTGAGAATGTCTATCAAGCAATAAGAGAGCAGACCAAATGACTAAATATAACTGTAAGAACTGACTCTGCTTGGCTCCTGATGAGTTCTTCCAATCTATTTAGAGGTTAGCATTTAGATTCATCTGACAGGTCACTTGATAACTGTTATCTTTTGTCACAGGATTCCCTTTCATTCATCAAGCATTCTGTGAGTGTAATTGGAGATAAAGGGACACTAGAGAATGGGTTTAGGGAACTGGAGGTACCTTAAAATCTGCAAGATGTTGACATGCAAAAGGATCCAAATTTAAAAAGCATGGGGTGATTTAGAAGGTAGCTTTTCTTTTTACCTACAGAAAATGAGCCTTTACCAAGGAAAGTAGAAGGGTGGAGTTGTTTCCGGTTTAAGCACTGGCTGAACAGTGAAGCTTCTGCACCCTATGAGAGGAGGTTTCACAATGGAAGGCCTGCAGCACACGGTGGTGGGACCCAGCCTCGCCACACAGCATAGGATTCTCTGGGATTAAAATCCAGGTCCCTCTGAACTCAGTTGTAACTTTTGCTCCCAGCCAGTTTGATTCCTGTAATGCTACTCAGTGTGATTTGCCATTGGCTACTTTATTTTTAGAGACTGGGAAGTGAACCGATGGCCTAACGTTAAATAAGCCACACTCCCCATTCAGTTTGGTGTGAACTGGGACATACTTGGAACACCAAGGAGGTGACACAGGAGTGGGAGTTTGGTCCTTACACATTCTCGTACTCTAGGTTTTTGTACTGCTCTTGCTATTGTTGTCGATATTTCCCTTTTGCCATCAATGGTGGCTGTTATAGGATAGGCCTTGGCCAGCTCCGCAGCTTTGCCCAGGCTGCTGCTTTGCTGGGTGACTGTGTCTTTCCTGTTAGCATGCTGATCATACTTGGAAATTATGAGTCAGTGAAATGTAGCCATGAGCAGTGGGAGTGATTACTAGGGAAAGTGCAGCCAAGACTTCCTGTACCAAAGTAGGGTCATTATCTGGGGGAAGGTGGGAACTCACCATGGCAATAGAAACGCCTACGCTCACCTGGCATTTGTGGTCCACAAAGCTGATTTAACGAAGGTTTAGAGGCACAAATAGCAGGATAACAAAAAAACCAGAATGAAACCTTCTATTGTAGACACCAGGATGGAGCACTGAGAGTCATGTGAGAATATCCCTGTTATTGACACCTTCAACTTGCTATTAGTTGGTGAGACTCATTAACTATTCACATTTGTCTGCCCTCATTCAAGGCCTAGCAACTGCAGTTACAATCCTATTTAAAATAATAGGGTGAGATTGGTAACATTACTGATTTAACAGGAAATTAGAAGACTTACATTCACAGAGCTTAGGTAATTGACACCAACAGCACTTTTCTTGTAATTTATGCACTATGATTGATTTCATTTCCCAGCTAGTCCTAAAAGAATCTCTGAAGCATATTCAGCTATCAGATTACCAAGCAAAGGAATTAAATGAGTATTACCGTGCTATCTATTCTAGAGCTGGCAAGCAGTTTCTAAGTGGTTTGGAGCTCGGGAGTCAGCTTAAAATTATAATGCTAATATAAAAGAGTCCAGCCTTTGAGCACTTTTTGGTGACAACTGTGAAGTCACATGAAGAGGGTTTGTTACTGACAGCAAGGACAAACTTACAAGCGTGTCATTTGTTTATGATTTCAAGGGTGTATTTTATAAGCTGTATATAGATATGTATCCCCCAAAACACCCTAAAGACACTCACTTACCTGGATCAGCACTGCTATAGACAACTGGTTTTCAGATGTTCATTCAGTGTCCTGTTTGCATCATAATACATTCTCAAGCTTCCCACTCCCCCCTCCACAATGCAATTAACAATGCTGAACACAAGAACTTCGATAAATGAGGAGGAAATACATTTCTAAATCCATGTGTTCTATCCTAGAAACCTCATGAAATGATGGTATAGAGAGGCAGCAAATCTAGTATTAAGTAAATCACTATTTTTTTTTTTGTTATTTATGTAGCACAGTAGGCGTGGTCTGGGGTCCATTTGCCTATTTCTCTAGCTCTTTGTTCCTTCATACAACGTTTATTCAACCATTTGGAACAGTCCAGAGTGCCTTGCACTTCTCAGCCAGCTTGGGGGTCCTGGGCTGCTGTCCCGGCTCTGTCTGCGGCAGGAATGCCTTCCTTCCGCTTCTTCACCTTGTAACAACTGTCATTCTTCCAGACTCAGCTCACAGGTCACCACTTCCCAAGTCCCTCCATGATTCCACTGCCCCCTTCAAGTGTTCCTCCTAGCAGTTTGTGACTAAGCCCACTTAGCCTTGGTCACGCAGAATTATAAATGTGATTTACTGGCTTATTGCAGGAGACTTTACATTCCTTGAGGGCAGAAACCACTAGTTCACTAACTGTGAATTGCAGCATCTATATCAATATTTGACACAGAATCACAAATGATTTGTGAATGTAGAATGCAACTCTTTGAAAGGCCATGTTTATAGGATGCCACCATTTTCAAATTAAACCTAAAATTCAGTCCTAAACGTTTGTGCTATACACACATACAAATGCACACAGAGAGGCACACATGTGTGATTACAGATGAGCATAGTTTCACTAGTGACCATTATCTACATGATCTACGTTGTCAAACTGGCTAATAATTTTCTGATAAGTGTTACCTCAGAGTGTTCAGTGCATCCCAAGAGTTCTTAGATTCCTAGAATAGCAAACACTCTGGGAAAACCCTTACATCTCACTATAGCTGAACACAGTGGCACATGCCTGAAATCTCAGCGACTGGGGAGGCTCAGGCAATTGGATCACATGTTGACACCCAGCCTGGGCAATGTAGTGAGACCATGTCTCAAAATAAAAAAATAATAATAATAAAGGCTGAGAATGTAGGTCAGTGGCAAAGTGGTGCCCCTAGGTTCAGTCTCTAGTCCCAAAAATAAAAAATAAAAAAATTTCTCACTACAAAGACCAGGGAAGAAAGTGACCTTAGATCCAGGGATGTCTGAAGTATGCAATGGCTACTTTGACCTTGAAGAAGGATTGACTGGCTTGGTATCATTCAACTATTCTCTCTCTCTTTCTCTTTTTAAGAGAGAGGGACAGTGAGAGAAAGAGAGAGAAGAGGAGAGAGAGAGAGAGAGAAAGAGAATCAATTTTATTTAGTTTTTCATGTGACTTTCTTTGCTCTGACACTTCATTGCGTATGTGGTGCTCGGGTTTGAACCCATGTCCTGGCACACATCAGGCAAATGCCATAACTGCTGAGCCACCGCTCCAGCCCCCAACCATTCTCTTTCTAAAACCAGGATTGTGTGTTAAGTCTAGAAAGCTAAAAACTACATTTCTTAGGGTCTCTTGCAGGAAGGATTCTATCAATCTAAATTTTAATATGGAAGTGAGAGATGCAGGTTTGTGGTGGAAATGGCATGGTTCTGGATCCAGCAGGAGAGCTTTGGTTTCCTGATTGAGAGGGAGGCCTCGTGATCCAGCAGCTTCTGCACCCACAGAGGTTGGCGGCAGCACGCAGCAATGGTGGGCAGTGTGGAAGGGTCTGGAAGTTGCGCCTAGAGCAGCAGTGTTTTTTCTAAGTATAGGCAATAAAATATATTTAGTCCACAATGACAAGCATTAAAAATATAGAATAAAATAAAATGAAATAGAAAAAATATTTGAGAACATTGCATCAAGTAAGGGCTAACATAGTTTATGGAACTTGTATTTCCGTTTTATGTGTAGTATATACATTCATGTATGTGTGTTCTGAGTCACAACATAACATGTTTCTATCTCTGTTTTCCAGTCACAAAAGTTCTAGAACATCTGGCCTACAGCCTTACCTCCAACATTTTCAATAATCTTTTTAATCCTTAATCCTTCCTGTTTAAATTATACGGAGGTTTTTTTCTTTTTTCTTTTTTTTTTTAAATCTGCAGAACATCTGTTCTGTTGCCCATCAGGCAGGAAAAAGTTATATAGATTTTCTTTTTTTCAAGTCACGAGTTGTTAAAGGGGCATGCCACACGAGCTTCCTCCTGTGGTCTGTTCAGTCACTTCTCGAAATTTTCAATAAGGACAAGCTAAAAGTATAAGATATAAGTGTTTGTTTAGGGGTTCCTGATTTTTTTCTAGTTCCATAGCATGTTGCAGGTACCATGATGGGAAATTTATACTTGAATTATTCTAACATACTCCTTGTGAGTTCCTCCCCTCTCCAGCCTTCTTTGGTGAGAGGGGATCAGGCTCAGCCTGAAGAGATCAGTCTACACTCATATGCTTCCAGGACTCTGGGCTCCCTGCACATAGCCCGGGGGAGGACATTCCCAGAAGTGGCCAGGCCCAGGGTATGATAGACTGACTAGGGAGATCAAAAAGGTAGTAATTGTTACCGGGTGAAATGATCCTGAAAAGCATTTTTAACATTATAAAGAAGCAGAATAAACATATGATAGCAACTTATAGAGAAGGAATATTCTGCAAAAAATTCAGACAAGATCAAGTTTAAACACTCTCTTAATTGCTGCTCTAGGCAAAAACTCAGTTGACTGCTCTGGAACAAAAAAATGAGATATTCTGATGATTCTTTTTTTTTTTTTTTAGTGAACTTAGAGCCTTCTTCTTGGCAGTCCTCCTCTCAAGACGTCTTCCTCCCAGTGCAGGCTGGGTTTTCTCCAGGAAGGGGAAGTAGGTGATTGGTAAGCAGAGGTAGAAGAGATATTTCTCTCTGTCCTTTTGTCTCACTTTATATCATATACAAGAACAACATATTCAAACTACCCCCTAATCCATATTTTTCAGCTGATAACCTTGTTTTTACTTTAATGAGAAAACTGAATAGTCAGTAAGCTAACATGGGTGAAGCTGCAGGATATTAAGTGAACTAAGTCAGACAGAAAGAAAAATACTGGAAGATCTCATTTATACATGAAATATTTTTAAAAAGTCAAATACGCTGAGAATAAAACTGGTTACCATGGGTGGGGAGGAGGTAGGAAATGGAGAGATGCAGGTCAAAAGATACAAAGTTGCAGATACATCAGATGAATAAATCTAGAAATCTGAGGCGCAACTCGAGGACTTTGGTTATAGTATTGCATTTTCTACTGGAAAGTTGCTACATACACAAAGGTAACTGTGCAAAAAGATGGATATGTTAATTTGCTTGACTATTTCTTTATGTAGTATATCAAAATGTCACATTGTATTCTTTAAATATATAGATTCCCAGTGCCAAAAACAGTGCTCGAAACTTAGTTAATTCTCTAAACTTTTGCAAATGACAAACAGGCTTCTACAGCCTCCCAGGATTCCATCCTAACCCTACCTTTTGCCTCTTCCCCATTCAGTTTCCATGTGGGGATCTGACCACACATTGTCTGTTTCTTCTGCCGGTGTCTTGCTGTTCTTGTGGCCTGAGACGCCCTCACCAGACTCCAGCCATCTGCACCCTAGCCATTCTTCAGCACAGCTTGTCTCCTTGCTCCTTTCTGTCCCCCTCAATTATTTTTCCCTTCTTTACCATGGAACTCATTTAGGGTCTGTAGTGACCCCAATAAAATGAATGAGAGTTGGGGGAACTTTGTTTAGACTCCTTGGCGGCTTCTCAACACCTATACTGTGTCTTACACATAGCAGCTGCTCAATAAATATCTCTCACTGGCTGAAGACATCTCTATAAATCCATGTAAAATTCAGTGACTGGGAATACTGTGAGAGCAGTGGGGCCTTGGTTCCCCCTCCTCTGATCACCCCCATGGAAATCTGAATTTCTTAAATGAAATTTAAGAGAGCCTCAGGCTGACGCTGCTTATTTCTGCCAAATGTTAATTATGTGTGGAATCTAAGGGGACTTCCACGTATGGATTATAAGGGGTATTATGAAGGGACATTAAGAGAGACAGCTGTGCCTCAGGAAGACATTCTTTCCTAAACTTTGAAGACCGACAGTTCTCTAATTTGCTCTGGGGGAAAGGATCTTTTCTCCCACACATTTCCTTTGTGCTGTTGAAAAAGGAGAACATACTTAACTTCCAAGAAAAGCCCTTTGTCTGATCATCTCTTTGCATTAATCAGAATGCAGAAAAATAATGGAAAATTCTCAAGCATTTTCTCTGGATCACAACTCACAAGGTATTACAGCTCCCTTCAGTGTTACCTAGATCTTCATCCAGCCCAAATGAACCACTGAGTATGTAAGATTATCTCATTCTAAAATATTTTTACAAATATGGATAATTTATAAAACAACGTGAACATGTAGAATGATTGTAGGATAGACCGAAGGATTGTTGTCTGTCCAGTGTTATCTCTTAAAAGTCAGCTTTACTCAGCTTCATAATTTATTCAAACTTTACTGTCATGGCTTGAAATGAGACTGGGTTATCCCTGGAGTCCCTTTTCTAACCAAGAGAAAATCATACGTTGTTTTCTAGCCATACCTCAATTTTTACTCTTAATTTAAATTATATTCGCTTGATCACGGACCTTCTTCATCAGATTTGTCACCAGATGACTTTGGGCTGTTCCCTTAAAATCAAATCAAACAATGAAAATTTGCTAACATTAAAACTACTTCAGAAAAGAAATGAAACAGCACTTAAGGCAATTTCAAAACAGGAGCCACAGAGTTTTGAGAAATGGAATGAGTGCGTTGATGCCTAAGAAGCTGTTTGTTTTGTTGTTTGTTTGTTTGGTTGGTTTTTGGTTTTTGGGGGGCAATACATATTTTGATGTGGTAGAGTTCATATATATTTTTTAAATGCAGTTTCCTCATTATATTCTCATCTGTTATATGAAAATTCCTTTTGAACTGAGAAAACATTCTTGGTGGATGAAGACTCTGGATCATTATTTTAAATTCTGGGAAGAAATTACACCCTGCCAACCTGAGAGAGGGAGAAGTAGCAGAGTAATATCAGTAAGAAATGCCAGAGGGCGGTTTGGGTGGTAGCTCAGTGGCACAGCACTTGCCTAGCATGTGTGAGGTGCTGAGTTCAATCCTTAGCACCTCATAAAAAAAAACAAACCAAAACTAAACAAAATAAAGGCATTCTGTTCATCTACTACTAAAATAAATAAATAAATAAAAATTTGGAAAATGCCCGAGGTGGGAAGTATTAGACCACATACAGCCAGATCAAAGCCCCAGCATTGTTTCCTACTTTGGGCTTATCATTTAACATGTGTAAGATTTGACATGCTGGTTTATAAAATGCTGGTTTGTTAAATGACACTTATGCAAATGATTAACACAGAGACTGATATTAGGATATCAAGCCCTCAAATATTTAGTTTTTGTTATAGAAAAAAAACAAACACATAATTTAGTAGAGAAAGAACCACCTAGGATGTGAAAGTTCCAAGTTTTAGTTCCAGCTAATCAGCTAGGCAACCTTAACTAAGTCTTTCATATTTTCTGGGGCCTACTTTTCAAATTATACTATTAAAATTAGGGTATCACCTACTGTGACAATTTTATGTCTCAACTTGTCCCAACAGCACTCAACTATTTGGTCAAACATGATTCTGGATGTTTCTGAGAGGGTATTTTTGATGAAATTAACATGATTATGCATTTAATATTTAATTTTTTTCAATACTAAGGATTGAACTCAGAGCCTTATACATGGCCAGCAAGCACTCTACCACCGAGCTACAACCTAGCCCTAAATGTATAGATTTTGAGTAAAGCAAATTGCTTTTGATAAGGTGGGAGGGCCTCATCCAATCAGTTGAAGGTCTGAATAGAAGGAAGGGTGACTGACCTCTCCCCCAGCAAAAAGGAATTCCGCAACAGCTGGTCTCCGGACTTGCACTGCAACTCTGGCTCTTTATAGGTCTCCAGCCTAATGGTCACCTTGCAGATTGAGGACTTGGTAGACTCATAATTGCCTAAACATCTCTTTAAAATAAACCTATGCTTGCATACATATTCCACTGATTTTGTTTCTATGGAGAACCCTGATTAATGCATTTACCTGAAGGGTGTCTTGCCCCAGGGAGGGATGAAGGAAGTCCCGCAGGGCAGGCACACTGCCTACCCCAGGCCCGCAGCACAGATTTTCTTCCCCTTTCTCTCCCTTTGTTTGTTGGGCCTGTTTTCTCATACAGAAAGTGTAGAGGTTAAAGATACGAGGTAATTTCTAAAGCCACCTCCAGCTATGAAAGTCTGCCTATCTATAGGAAATGAACTGCTTGGGTTGTAACATTCAAATACAGGCAAGGTCAAATTGGGTTTTTGCCAAGGAAAAAAGGCATGTGGAGTGTATAAAGGCTATTTTATGTAGAAACAAGCCTTTTCAGAGGTATGTAACGGGTTAGGGGGACTAACGGGGAACTCCTGGTAGCTCTATAAATGTTCTTTCAAGCCTGAATGCTTTCTCAGTGGTTAGGGGAAGCAGAGTACAATCGCTTTTCTATGCAGAAGTAACTGGGGAAAGTACCCACTTTACCTGTTGGTGCTTGTGTGTGAGTTGGTGCATATACTTAAGTGACTAAACTGAAGAAACGAGTCATTTAATGGGTTCTAAAGAACTCATGGGATCAGGGTGAATACTCCACTAACCATTGATCTCAGAAAATTTAAGATCCAATATGATGTTTGTTAGGAAATGTGGGGCCCAGGTTATATTTCTACTGCATTTTCAGCAGTTTGCTGGAAAAGTTTCCTAGTGTTATTCAGGTTCTAAGTGTGGATTCCTCTTTCAACCAGTGAAGTGGCTACATACTTAAACACCACTGGCTAGCGCACTTGGCGTGTTTGAGCCTTTGGATGAAATATTTGGGCAAATCCTTTGTGAGCTCTGTGGTACTTTAAAGGGGTAAGCGATTATTATTCTTACAATACACACTCAAGTGACATGTGTAGTTCGAAGCTCAATTGAAAGAAGTCTGGCTGGCTAAGAGGGCCTCCTTCCCAACATTTGAGTTTCATATTTTCTTTCTGGCACACACTGGGAGCCCTTGTCAGGTAGGCAAATGAGCAAAGTTAGCAACTGCTCACACAGCTTGAACCCACAGGCTCAGCTTGAGCTTCCTGTTCATCAGTCCAACTGCCCACAGCCTGCCACCTGGGCTCAGGGCCACCCGGCTGTATCTACTCTATTCCACAATGTTCCCAGAATCATTTTAGGCACATTCACATTCACGAGAGTCCACCGCTTAAAAAATGCAGTACCACTTACTGCATTGCCTGTAGAATAAAATGCAAACCTCAACATAGCATACGAGACCATCGAAAAATACAGCTTCTACTTATTTCTGTAGTTCCAACTCCGCAGTGATTATTGCCCACTCTGCCACAGCAAAATTCTAGGCTCTTGTCTGTAGACTTTCCTTCTCAAATTCCATGTTTATTCTATACATATTTAATGCATACTGATTAATGAATGTCAGGAAGTGAGAAAAGGGATATATTGGTAATAAAACGGAGCCTCCGTTGTAGGGGGAAACACATTATAAACATTATTACAGCACATTAGAAAGAGATGAGAATTATGGGAAAGACAGGCAGTTTTCGTTGTTCTGAGGATGAGAATTGGGGCTGCACTGTATACAGCATAGGCCTCTCAGAGAAGGTAAGGGAATATTTCAGTTCTGCAACATCATTGCAACAATAGCTATCTGATATAGGGAGCGAGATGTGCCAACATCTTGGAGAACAGCTTTCCAAGCAGAGACAACAGCTATCTCAAAAGTCTTGAGACAGGAAATGCTTATTGTGTTTATGAAACAGCTAAAAGGCAGCATTGCTTGGATGCATCAAAACATCAAAGAGCAGAGGAGCTTGGGAGAGGGTGGGCAGAAGGACCAGGGCTCTGGCTTTGATTCTGAGTGAGCTAGACAGCAACGGAGGATTATGTTCAGGGAAGTGACAGACCCTGACTTATATGACTGCTGTGTCGTAGACAGGTTGATGTGTATAAGTGGGGTGATCAGTTTGAAAGCCACTGCTATTGTCATGAGAGGGGATTATGGTTTGGATCAGGATAGCAGCAGTGGAGGTATAAGAGGCAGCCAGATTAAGGATCTATTTTAGAAACATAGTCTATGGGATTTGAACGTGAAGTCCCATATTCAAAGGAAAGAAGATGGGTACAGCAAAGAAATCAGCAAGGAGATTGGGAAGATGTAGTCAGTAAGGGAGGAGAAAACTTAGTAGGGGGCAGCCTCCCAGATTCCATGGGAAGAAAGTGCTTCCCAAAGGATCCAGTGTTATATTAGATGCTGCCTGTACATTAACTAGGATGAGCTGAAATTGGATTTATCAAAGTGGAAGTTTTGATGAACAGTTTTGATGGAGCGTTTGAGGCCTGATTGGTGACAAAGAGAAAATGGGATACAGGAATGAAGATGGAGAGTTCAGACACTCCTTCGGAGCCTGTTTTGCCTTTTTGTTGGGAGGGAAGGAGGGTACCAGGGATTGAATCTAGGATCACTTAACCACTAAGCCACAAACACAGCCCTTTTTATATTTTATTTTGAGACTGGGTCTCACTAAGTTGTTGAAGCTGGCTTTGAGCTTGAGATCCTCCTGCCTCAGCCTCCCATGTCATAGGGATTACAGGCATGTGCCACTGCACTGGGCACCCTGTTTTGCTTTAAAGAGAGGAATAAGGCAGCAGCTGGTGGCAGAAGTGGGGTCAACCCCACTTCTGCCACTTGTGTGAACCCACAGGGCAGACTCCAAAGTTTAAGCCTGCCTGAGCTGACCAGCTCCTGGAGAACTCCTTTTTATCTGGAGGAGCTAATGTAGTCTATGCTGAGCTGTCTCTTCCATCCACAAAGATTTGTGCCTATTATAGAATAGCTGCTAGCCAATGAACTCATCAATGAGCACTGAGCAAGCCTGATAAGATCTGGGTCTTCCTGGAGGTTATGTTCCATTGGGCAGACAGAGAATACAGAAGTAAACATGTAAAGAAATAAGGCAACTGATTACTAGAGATGATGATAAGTGTTGTGCAGGCTGTAGACCAGGTGGTGTGGTAGAACGTGAGATGTGGTATTCATGGACTGCCTCTCCAGGGGGATGGCTACTGAACTGAAACCAGAAAGATACTGCCAGGGACTACCACCTCCCTCAAACTCATGTTGAAACCCTAATCCCCACTATGATGGTTTTTGAGGTGGGGACTTGGAGAAGCAATTAGGTCATGTTGGAATAGGATTAATCCCTTTATCAAAAGAGACACAAGAAAGATTTCTTTCAACGCTACCTGAGGCTACTATAAGGTATAAACCAGGAAGAATACTCTCACCAAGAATTATACCAACCTGCCCCCTTGGTGTTGGACTTTCCAACCTCGAGAATGAAGAGAAATCAAAGAGAAAGCTACCCAGTCTGTGGTGTTTTTGTTATAGCAGTTTGAACTGACTGAGACAGATATGAAAGAGCCTGTTCCAGGAAAGGTCAAAAGAATATTCCAGCGAGGAAACTACCTCCACCACTGGCCTGAGGGTAGGATGGAGAAAGAAGAGAAAGGCTCTTATGCAGCTAGAGTGCCCTGAGCTGGGAAGATGGAGTGTTTGCATAAAGACAGTAGACTACCACTGGAGGCTTAGAGGATCCAGGCAGGAGTTAGAGTGGTGGTCTCATTGTGATGAGGTTTTAGCATGGGATGCTGCCCAAGAGCCATGGCAACATAAGGGTTGCTTTGCTGAGCGGTGGTAGTATAGATGGTGAGAAGTGCATGGCTGGATGTTCTCCTGGAGGTAAACCGGCTGGAGAACTGATGTAGTGAATGAGAGACTCAAGAACGGTTGCTTTGGCATGAGCAGTGGTACCATTAACTAGGAGGGAAAGATCTGTGGAAGAGGGGGCATTAGGGCTGGGTGAGGGAGTAAGTAGGGGTGGGGGGCAGAGAACTGGTTGGGAAATAAAGAGAGCACAGTCAAGGAAACTCTGAGATACAAGTGTTCAACAAGTTGGAAACAGCCAACCAGATAAAATGAAAGGGATGGAGATGGGGAAATCAGTGTTAGGACTCACTCCTCCAGCCCTCAAAGCAAATCTAACAGTCATTTTTTATTCCTCCTTCATGATTTGCTGAGTTGCTGGAGGGTTTGGCCTCCTTTAGCATTCACCTTTATTTCCCTGTGCTCTACAATGTGCTTAGGGAATGGGGGAGACTTTTCCAACAGGTCCTGAATGAAAACAGCACTGGGAAGGACCCGCCCAAGGTGCTATCTCTTGAGATCATCTCCTGTGGGAGACGGGAGGGCCCAAGAGCCTTACCCAGAACAGCATGGGGCAGGTTTGGCTCTGTGGCCTGATAGCTTGGAAATTCTCTGCCTTCTTGGAGCTGAAAGGGTGTTCTCCTTCGGTAAGGGTGGAAACCTGACTCATGGACACACAATTAGCCAGCTTTTGTCTTTGAATCCCACTGGAAGTGACTCAGGGGCTGGCAGGGGGGACACCTTTTGGAAACAAGTGAGGGGGGTTAAAATAAAGGAGGTTAAGGGACTACTGCCTTTTGTTCTCAGATCTGCTGTCCCACAAATAAATGTTGAACAGGGTACATTACCACAGCCCCCCTCCAACCAAACCCACGGGGTGTTATTAAGTTTGACCCTTCTCTAATTTTCTCCAAGATTTTTATTAAAAGCAATTTGGAGGGAATAAAGTTTCTCTTTTTTCCTTGTATTCACTCTAATAAACCCTGATTACCACGATGGCAGAACAGCACCCACTTCTAGAAGTCTGCAGTAATGCACAATGCTTCTCCTTCACAAGAAGCCAGGTCTCTTGTTCCAACAGCCGCCAGCGCCTTACCATTCCACTGCTCAATACTTACTGAGGACCTTGTTAGGAGGGGACTGGCAACACAGACTGTCTGTAGGGAGGGGCACTGCTCCTCTTTCTGGGGTTTCACATCTGAGCTGCGAAGCTAGATTAGAATTGGACTGAGAGATATGGTACAACTTAGACTAATGTCATGTTGGGCTCTTTTGTTGTTGCAAGTAACAAAAACAAGTTAAAGAATAAGGAAAATTCATTGTAAAAACACTAGATAGTCACAAGGAATCTGGGGCAGGTGGGGCTGTATCAGGAAGGTAGAAACCAGTGTTGTCAGTAACTTTATACCTTTTTTGGCCTCTTGGCTCTGCTCTCCCAGACTGTCTCAGGCTGACTGTGGCTGTTTCTGGCTCCGTCCCTATCTCTATCTCTGTCTTCATATTCGGCTCTCCTTCACATGATGAAACAGATAGTCACAAAAGAGGTTCCCAACTTCATATCTTGCAGCCCTCTCATCCCCCACCCCGCCCCCCGGGGAGAAATTGTCTTTTTCACTTCCAGTTTCAAAATTTCCCAAGAAGGCTTATGATTGGACTAAAATGTGCCACCTCTTCACTGGGGCGCCAGGCGCCAATCCACTTGTGGCAAGGTGGGGGAGGGGAATTTGAGAAGGGCTGTGAATGGCCTAGCTTAAGTCAAGAGGCGCTTCTCCCTCCCCTAACCCCCACCTTTGACAAAATGGCTCTTCCGGTAACCCTGTGGGTGTGGGCGGATCAGCAGAGGCTGCGGACTCCGCCAAGCCTTGAGGCTGGGGGAAGGGCTGAGTTTAGGAAACGTGGGGTCTGGCACTTCTCTTGTTTTCAGAAGCAACCACAAGGGCTCTGGCCTGACAAATGGAAGGTGACTAATGTAGACGAAGGGGTTGAGGGCTTGAAAAAGGGGGCTCCTTACGAAATCTGGATTTCACTTAATCCTCACAATTACTAAAGCCTGTTGCTACTCCCATTTCACAGATGCAGCTAGCGAGGTTAAGCACCCTGTGCACACTCGCACAGCTAAGAAGCTGCAGAGCAGGATTCGAGTGGCGGCCTTGTCTCAGAGTCTCTGCGCTGTGTGCGTCATTCAGCGCTCCCACACACCCAGCTCCTTGGGGAGCAGACGACAAGACTCCCGGGGAGGGGCGGCCCTTCCAGTTGGGGTGGGGCAGTGCCCTGCGCCGGGCCTCGACTTCTGATAGCATTTCTTCAGGCCTGGAGTAGGGAGGAAGGGAGCCCACAGGAGTAAGAGTCACATCCCTTGTGCACTCCCGGCTAAGCCCTGTGACCCGCGCAGCGGGCATGCTGGAGAGGCCCAGGCACGGTGGGGCAAGGCCACGCCCCAGTTTGGAGCCGTTGCCTCTGGATCCCGGTCTTTCAAAGCAATTCCATTTAAGGGCAAGCCAGCCAGCTTCACACCTAGCCTTGAGGATGACAGATTGCCCTGTGGTCAATTTGCAGGGTGAGAACGGGAGCCTACGACTCTGCACCTGCACCGCCAGCTCTATAAACGAAGCATATCATGGCCTATAAAATGTCACCACTGCTGAGGTGCAATTTCCAAAAGGATCTTCAGAGGGAAATCTACCCGGAAAAGGGACCCAGCGCTCTGCAACCCGAGAGGAGGGCTCAGTGCTGGGCCAGGGGAGGGAGCTGGAGCCGGGAGGCCTTTCTATCCGCTCCCGAGGTGCCTTTGCCCCCCCGCCTTGTAGCCCGGCTCTGCCACGTGATAAGAGTTTCCGGGGGGCGGCATCAATTATTTCTGCGGGAGGAATTTTTGACCAAACGTAAACACGGGCGGCACAGGAACCTGAGCCCCACCCGCGCTCCTCCGCAGCGACCTCGCCGCCTGGGCCGCCGAGCCTCTGCGCCGCGCGGCTGCGAGCCGCCCCTCCCCCGCCCGGCCCGCGAGCCCATTTTCGCTTGGCCGGTCCCCGCGCTGCCGGATGGATGGCGCCCCACCCCCGCTCCTCTGCTCAGTCATTCAGACTTGGAAAGTCAATAACACGCTGACATCATCAGGGGTTTGTGTATTATTACACGGCTACTTTCCAGAGTACCTGGCATTATCTAAGAGAGGAGCACTCCGGCTGCCCGAGACAGGGCCCTGAACCTGGAGCTCGGCGGCCTCCGGGAGGGGCGGCTGCTCGGAGCAAGGCCTTTGCAGCGGTGGGGAGCATTTTCAGGGCACCAATTAGAAACAGATTATGAGGTTTTGCTCTGCTAAATACAGATGCACTTTAGATATCGATATAGGCTTCATTTTGGCATGGGGGCGCACTTATAAATCAGCCTCAAGTGACCTCTATTTGTACCAAAGACATCCACTTGGTCTTTAAGAGGCATTTCTGGTGATCTCCACAGAGGAAAAAAGAAAGGCATCTTCTATGACAAGAAGCCAAAGGCTGCTTCTTTTGAGACTTAGGGTTTGTGTGCGCCATTCTCTATTATGTAATCGCCATCGCGGGTGATTAGGTCTCCTTCCCTCCAAGGCTGAACTGGATGGTTTGGTTTCTGTGTTTTTCTTTAAACTTCATGCAGGGCAAACACACACATAAAAAACATGTCCCAGGTTAATGGTGCAAAACTGCCCTCCAAGAAAATTGCCCTTAGAAGAGTGTCTCTCTTTTGGAGGAGGGAAATAGATGAATTTATTATTAAGACTCCTTTATCTTACTACTGTGGCATTTCCTTTTCCTAAAACGAGGTTTTAAAAATAATTTTTATGTATTGTTGATGTTCTCCCCCCACATTGCTGTAACAGTACTTGAAATGGCTTAAGTAAATAAGGGTATGGGTTACTGTACTTTTGTTAACACAGACACGCGCGCGCACACACACGTTAAAAAAAACAAAACTCACATCACTCGAACAACATGGTACCTTTTTTGTTTGGCCAAATAGGCTCTTTCTTTCTTTATACACACAAGGACGATCTCATTTAAATGTTCTTGGTATCTGGAATTACAAACAAATGGCAGGCAGCCCCAACCGGGTGACCTGGAGATTTGCAAGGAGAGAGCTGATCCTCACTGGCCTCCTCTTCTCTGTATCTGAGGCAGGGAGTGAGGGTTGATTGATAGAGAAATCTTTGGAGCTCCCCAGGAGGAAGCAAAGCAGACATGTTTCTCAACAATGTTACAATTTCCCTCTGTGTAGTCAATCATTTCAGGAGAATTTGTAGTACATTATGACTACTTCCCTCCAGATGGTCTGGAGGAGAAACTCTCCCACCAGGCTTACACTTCTAAAATCACTTCCCCAGGCCTTCCCCTACCCCAACTCCCTGGAGAAATTTCCCCTTGGGGGAGGTGCACGCAGCTGGGGAGGCTGGTGCACCAGCCCTCCAAGATGGCTCAGCGTTTGTGCAGACTGCAAAGGCACCGAAGCTGGGAGGGTGGGGGCCCTCACCTCAGCCTTGGTGCTACCTAGGGGGTTTCCCTCAGCTCCTTAGAGAGGAGTAGGCAGGCCTGAGAGTGTGTATCTTTGGTTTTCAAGATGAAGAGGCTCTTAGGACTCTAAGCACTTATGGTTTTGCAGCCAGGCTGACCTCTGGCCATTGCTCAAACCCCTCCTGCACTTAGCTGCCCAAAATAGGGCTCCTTGCTTGGGGTGGCCACCTTTCCCTGTGTGTTAAACTTTGATACCTGGCAACTAATTCCCATCCTGTAATTTCTACCTAAGCAAGGGAGAACAACAGATAGAGGTTGGCTTGGGTAGAAGCTCTAGGATTAAAAAAGCTGGTTGCTAGGTATTGAAGCTCAGCACTCAGAGTGGCTGGCTGACATCTTTGCCCTACACTAAGAGGGAGGAGGACTGGGTTCAGTGGAAAGTAGCCATGTTGGGGAGGTGGGGTAGCAGGAGTGCAGACCTTGGCAGAGCTCACTGCTGGAATAGATAGGCACACAAACAGCCAGAGAGCATGCCCTCCGCCCCTTGGCAAGGGCCTCATGGGGGTGGGTCCTCCTGTGCTGTGGAGGGAGGAGGATCTTTAAGTGACCAACAGTGTTAGGCCACTCCTCCCATTGCTGGCCCTGGAGGAACCTTGGTTACCTGATGGGCCAACAGCAATCCCGCACAGTCACTGCTATTTCTCCTCTTCTTCTGGGGAAGAGAGGTCACTTTCTGGGCCTTTACTGCCAAATATACGTCAGTTGTTTAGATCTAGGTGCAGTTTGGATGAATAGGCTCATCTCTTTTAGAGGGCTCATGTGAAGATTCCAGACTGACATTCAAGTTATCAAGCCCTAATCTTAGTTTAGAAGGATAGCATCTTCAAATAGACCCTTCGCTTTGATGAAGACCATGACAAAGCTACTCCTTTCCCTTGAGTGGGGTCTCACTATTGTGCCTGGGTAGCCTTACACTCCTGAGCTCCAGTGATCTCCCACCCCAGCCTCCCAAGTAGCTGGGACTATAGATGTGAGCCACTGTGTCTAGCTCTGTGACAACACTTTTTGAATTTTCTGTGGGTATGATTTTCAATGCATTGCCCACTGATACTTTTGTGTATAAAAAATTAGAGAAGTAAACTATAAAACAGATATACGAGAAACAAGCCAATTTTTTTATTAGATTCAGAAAATTAGATTCAGAAAATTACTCTGTCAAACCGTTGTGGATGTTTCTAAATGTTATTCTCAGTTGCTATGCACATTTTATTGTGGAATGTAACAAACAGTTCTTGAACCTGGGACCTTGCTTGAGAAGCATTGGTACAGACTAGAGGTTCAAGGGCTGAATTTAGCTCCCATTTATGTTTAGGTTGACCTGATCAGTTTTTTAGATTGGATTAAAAATCCAGAGGTTTCACAAAAAGAAAAAAAAAAAAAACCCAGCTTTTTCTGAAAAGTAAAAAGCTCCAGACTAGCCAGCCACATCCACAGTTAGGTAGAACTGAAAAACAGCTGCCCTTTTAGACCTAGCTCCCAGCCTTTTGTGGGCCCCAAATCCCTCTTCCTCTTTTCTTACCCCTAGGCAGGCTCACTCCCTGGAGACCTGCTTGGCTGCATCAGGCATTTGAATCAGTTTGTTCCTATGCAAAGTATCCCTTGCTTGGCCTTCTAGGTCACTTTCCTACCCTTCCCAGAGGGAAAGATCACTCTCTAAAGGACCAGGGAAACATCCAGGACAGTGTGGCTCTGAGACCAGAGGCTGAGGTATTAACACAGAGCTGCTGTCACTCATTGGGTGCCCCAAAGACTTACTTGATGCATGGATCATGTGCTTGGAACTAATATGGGTTACAATATATATATATATACATATATATATATAATGTCTTTAGATGTCTTATGTCTTTAGATGCATGCAAGGTTATTTTGATGAATATTAAAATTTAATATTTTTTAAGTATCTGAATGCCTACCAGTTTTTTTTTTTTTAACTTGATTTTCTCTCTTTTCTTGGTCAGTAGGTATATAAAATAAAACTACTACTGCCTTAAAGTTTTCCTTACGAAAAGGTTAGGGGACTGATAGTCTATAATACTTGCCATCTTCAAACTCTTTGGTGCATGTATCATCTGGAAGAATCTTGAAAAACAATGTGTTCTAAGCTCTTTTTAGAAATGACAGCTACAGTTTGGCATCATAAGTGGAAGTTGTTACAAAGGATATAATATCCAGTGTATTGTAAACATTGATATTTTAGAATAAAACTGTTACATCACTTTTAAAAATGTATCTAATGGAATCCAAATGCCACAGCAATTGGATACCCATCATCATTCACTTAAAAAATTCATGAACAAGCTCTTCTTTAACACTGGCAGGTTTTACATCATTTTTTTCTCCTTGAATTTATGTAGCTTTACTTTTATTCCCTCGAGAAAATAAATGTTTTAATTTTAAAATTATGTAAGATTATATAGCTCTAAGTGTTATCTTTTATTAACAACATATTTTAATGAGGTGAATGTGGCCTTCCAACTAGCTTGTGCACCCGTGGATGACTATTACCTGAATGAGACAGGTAGGCATCAATTCTGTTTCTGAATTTTTTGTTCACACATGCACATACATGTGTACACACATATATACATACACACAGGAAATATCATTCCGTAAATAGGTGATGGCAATGGCTTTTTAATAGCAAATTCTCCAAACTCCTTTTGAAACATTTGCCAAAGTTACTATGTATGGCTTGCCAAAAATCGGTTGTGATTGATCTTACTTCATTCAATCTTGAAGAAAGCAAAGACTAAGAAGCCATCTGATTAGCAATAGTATTTATTTCAAGTTTTTAGAGTTATTTGCTTCCCTAGCACCCTAGTCTAAAGCTTGATTCAGGCTTTGCTTGTCCCCTGCAGGGACTCAGGACTGTGGCAGTGCACCGGAATAAGATATGGAAGGGGCGTGATTATATTGTATGCATTTCTTCAGTGCAGTGGAAGATAAGATACAGAAGTTATCTTAACATAGAGCTCTTTCTCAGACAGGTAGACCTCACAGCAGTCGAGAAAGCTGACTACCTTAAAACTAGTCTGTTCTGTGCCACTTTTACTTTTTTTCCACAAATAGGACTTTTTATTTGTCACTCTTAAGAATTTGAATTTTAAACAGATTCTTGAACTGGTGGTTCATATCCATCAGCTCGTTCAACTTTAGCACCTGCCTCAATTCCAGTAGCTTTTCCAGAACTACTACCTTCACCATGAAGCTCCATGAGTTTTCCCAATTCAAACTTGGGCTTTTTCATCATTTTTACTTTTCTAACAAAGACATCATGAAGAGGATAAATAGACTGGCAAGCCTTTTCTGTCTTTCCCAATGCTGTCTGGAATCAATTTATGAACCACTTCTTTCAAGTCATTGGTCTGCACCTCCTGGGTCATGATTTCCATCATCTTCTTCAGGATTTGGTGGACCCGTTGGTGCTGAGCATAAGAGGTCTTCCCTATCTAATTGTTGTGTTTTTTAGTAAAACCAACACAGAACAGATGCAACAAATAACCATCAGTAGTCTTGACATCAACGTGAGCTTCAGTCATGGTCTGCCATTTTTTGACCATGGAATACATTTGGTCAAGGCATGGTAAGATCCAAGCCATGGAAGTTGGTCAGGCAGTTCTTTCCCTGAACATCTTCAGTAATTAGCTTGAATTTCCTAAATGCCACTTCATCATTCTGGAGATCAGCAATACTCACTTCAAACTCATGACCCTTGAGGCCGTCAGATGCAATTTTGGTTCCTTGGGTCCTCATGACTAATGTTTTTCCAATTTTCTTTCTTTCTTTCTTTCTTTCTTTCTTTCTTTCTTTCTTTCTTTCTTTCTTTCTTTCAGAAAGAGGAACAGTGAGAGAGAGAAAGACAGAATCAATTTTATTTAGTTTTTCATGTAGCCTTTGTTGCTCTGAGACGTGGTGCTGGGGTTTGAACTCGCGAGCTCACGCATGCCAGGCAAGCGCTGTAACCGCTGAGCCACCGCTCCAGCCCTTTCCAATATTTCTTATATTGAACATGGCCGGTGCTTTCACATCATACCAATCTTTCTTAGAAAATGGATCAACCACTTTCTTCTTGGCTCCCTTCTTGCCACCTGTCCCGCCATGGTGCTGCGCAGAGAGCCAAAAGGGCGGAAGCACAACTTGCTCTCTGCCCCTCTTGGAAAGTCTTCATGGATCCACAGGGGTGTATGTATACCCCAGTTTGAAGACAGCTGCCCCGGAAATAAGTTTGGCCTGGGTTTTGCAGTAAAAGGAAAATATCTGGGAGTCACATAGCCAGTGATTATACTAACAACTCATTATTATTATTATTATTATTATTATTATTTTGGTACTGGGGATTGAACCTAGAGGCACTTAACCACTGAACCACATCCCCAGCCCTTTTTATTTTTTGAGATAGGATCTTGTAACTTGCTTAGAGCCTCACTTAGTTGTTGAGGCTTGTCTCGAATTTGCAATCCTCCTGTCTTAGCTTCCCAAGTCGCTGGGCCATTATGTTTGATTTATAGGCCCAGAAATATTTGGGGGTCCATTCTGTGGAGCGTCCTGTCAGGGCTCCACTAACAGAAACTGTGAAGGGGATGTTGACTGGGAGTCTCTGGCTCCCTTGGAAGCCCTTTGTGGTGGGCCGATGGACTAGCACCCAATGTGGGCTTTTTCTGCAGTTATGACTCAGCTCGGAATATCATTAGAGTGGCTCTTCCTTTTTCACTGGGATTCTAGTGTCAATCTGGACATGATAGAGCTGTCCTTCACCCTGCCCTTACAGAACTATAGGCTGACTTAAGAACCATTCTTACTCCTTTCTAGGAATGGTCAGCTACCCGACTCCTTTTCTGATTGCTTAAACAATCACCTGGGTTGCTTGTTGCTGTTTTGAAGGAAGTCCTGCTAAGTATTTCTAGACAGAATAGCTGATGATATTCAAACAGTGCACTTTTATTCTCCACTTCCTTTCGCTTCATTTTTGTTTGGAGGCTTTACAAGAATTTTTTTTATGAGCTAAACATGACTTCTGGAGAAAGCCAGTCTTGACCAGTTCTGGAACTGAATCTATTGATGAGCATATTGAGGGCCTCAAGAAGTCAGCTCTTTTCTGAAGACACCATTCTAGAAACAGCTACATTCTGGATTTAGGTCAATTATAGGGAACACCTGAGAAATTCAGTCCGGGACACTTGAAATACTTTTAAATGAAATTTGACCTCCTACAGGCATGTTAGAAGAGTTCTAAACTGAAATTAATTTGGATTTTTCTAAGTATTTTTCATTCTACACCAGAGAGCTTAAATTGCCTCATAATTAAGGGAAAGAGAATTATGGGAAAATTTTCAAAATAACATTTTTCTTCAATACTTAAGCACCCAGCATGTGCCAAACATTTCGCAAACATAATCTCATTAAATCTTCACAATATGCATGTAAAGTAGATACCTAACATGGTCTGAATGTTTGTGTCCCCCAAAATTCATATGTTGAAACCTAATCTACTACATATTAATATTAAAAGGTGGAATTTTGAGAGTGATTATGTCATGGGGGCTCTGCCCTTAACAATGGGATCAGTGCCCTTATAAAAGAGGCCTGAGGTAGCATTTTAATGGTTTGTGATGTGAAGACACTTGGAAGGCACCATCTAGAAGAAACAGGCCCTCATCAACCACCAAATCTCCTGACACCTTGATCGGGGACTTCCAGAACTGTAAGCAATAAATTTCCATTATTTATAAATAACTCAATTTATGTTATTTTTGTTGTTGTTCTTTTCTTTTTGTTATAGCAGCCTAAGGCAGTATTATTACCCCTTACACAGGTGAAGAGAGTCTCAGACAGCAAAGAAGCCCAAGACTTGTTCCACCTTTTGCCCTGTATCTGCCTGATTGACCATTGCAATATCTGTTACTTAAACTCAATTTCATCATATATAGGGAGATTGGAAATTATATCTATTTTATAAAATATTTATATGTAATTACATGCAAAACAAAATTTTTTTTCTATGATAATATGAAGGTTTCAAACAGGGGTCCATCTAATTCTTCTGGTTCTTAGAATACGCTGGTTTGGATTTGCTAGATATACTTTTGCAAAGTGTTGAAGACTGAATGATCTCTCAAACTATTTAGTTCAATATATTATAAATCATGTAGATCTGTCACATATCTTTCAAAGTAGTTAATGGGACATTTTATTTTTCCAACATTATTGACTTTCAAAGTTACACAACCAAAAGGATGAAAAGAATGAACTAACTGATTAGATCAGCACAAAAATAAATAATGAAGTACAACTCTGTTTTCTTTTGGCGGGGACAGGAGATGGCAAAATGTAACTCTATTTTGCAAGGGTTATGTAATCTTCAATATGAAGTACAACTCTTTCTTTTTTTTTTTTTTAAGAGATACAGAGGGAAAGAGAATCAATTTTACTTAGTTTTTTATGTGGCTTTCGTTGCTCTGACATTTAGTTGTGTGTGTGGTGCTGGTGTTTGAACCCGTGTCTTCACACATGCCAGGTAAGTGCTGTATTCATAACTGCTGAGTCACTGCTCCAGCCCCAAAGTACAACTCTTAAGATATCAAAATGCCTTGCCTAACCTGGCGCTAATGTCCTTCAGAGCAGTAAAGCTGGGTGGATAGTGACATTATTTAACAAGATGGTAAGCTCAGGACAGGGAACGTATGGAGCAGAAAGATAATGGTTATCTTTGGATGCATTGAGTTTGAGGGGGCTCTGATGATGCCAAATGGATCTATGATTATGAAACTAAGAGGAGAGTTGGGCTATGACAGCCATTCTTGTATAGATGGTGATTGAATCTATTGGAGAGAAGAAAAGAATCGTAAAAGAAAACCCAGAATCATACAAAACCACTTCTTTTTTTTTTTTTTTTTTTAAAGAGAAACAACTTTATTTAGTTTTTTCGCATGGCCTTAGTTGCTCCAACACTCAGTTTTGTACGTGGTGCTGGGGTTTGAACCTGGGTCCTCGTGCTTGCCAGGCAAGCGCCGAAACCGCCGAGCCACCGCTCCAGCCCCACAAAACCACTTCTTAAATGCATGAGCCATCAAAAGAGATTGAGGAGAAATAGGTAGATATGAAGAGTGAAAACCAATCATTTAAACCGATTTGGTTTTCTTTTTGTTTTTGTAGAGAAATGAAGGGTAATAGGAAAGTTCGGTAGTATGAAAAGCAGCTAAAAGATCACAGAAATAAAGGCCACTGGATTTGGCCTGAGGACATCAGGACATCAGTAGCATTCTTGGCAAGAGCAGTCCTTGAGGAGAAGTAGCAGGTGTGATACTAAAGTGGGTGAGGAGGCAGTGACTGGACCCACTTTGTCATGAAGTTTGACTTGCGAAGGAGGTATATGTGTGTATATATATATATATATATTTTTGTTGTTGTTGTTTTGTTTTGTTTTTTTAAGAGAGGCACTATTTCAATGTTTATAATACTGACAATGGCAAGGAGCCAGTACAGAAGGTGGGGGAGGGGGCTTGTAAACATGAAGAATGTAGGACAAATAGTAGGTGGAGGTGGAAGAAAATATCAGGAAAGTTGTCATTTAGAAGGCAGTAAAATTTGTGCCGCTCCCCCTCGTCTTCTAGCATACTGTTGAATAATCGAATATGCAAACTGCTGTGTCTCAGTCATCGCACTCACAGGGTCATGGCCTAATTTACTTGCTAGTCTTGGATCTGTTGCAGGAGAGCACTACACATGCTTCGCTCTGTATTTCACTTCTTAAATCACTATCTGCTCCCAGTACGCATAATGATTTGCAAGTACTTATATGTGCAATCAAAAAGCTAATTTTTTTAAAATGAAAGAGTGGAAAGTTAGGCTCCATTTTTAAGAGAACAAACAAGCAAACAACAAAGCGGTCCAAACTAGGAAATGGAGCATAAAGGAAAGCAATTCCTACCAAATTTCAAGGCCAGTTATTAATCCATCCAGATGCATTGCAGTCAGGTCAATCAATCAGGAAACAACCCAAGTGCATCATTAACTGACTGCACTTTCCAGGTCAGCTGTGCTGGCTTGACTGCATACAGATGTGATTTTAAATTTCTTATTTCCACAGAGAAATTCATAGACCAACAATTTATGTATACACAATCCAAAATACACGGTAGAGCTAGTATTAAGCAACTCCAGCTCACAAGAGCAATAAGAAATATTCAGATGTCCTACCCAAAATTCTTTAGCTAGGTTTTTGTTGTTTGCCAAGGGCTCTTACCATCATAGAACATTTTTTTTTTAAATGTGTCTTCTCCTCCGTAGAATGTGGATTATCTGTCTGCCACTGGAGGAGTACGGTCCATAATATAAACTGTGTCTAAGGGAGAACTCCCTTGGTCCAAAAGTCTGTTGGTGCTTTAATTGAATCCATTTATTAGACTCTTTCATAGCACATACTCCTAAAAACAAGTACAAGAATACTAATACATTTATAGGACCAGAAAATTCATGATTTTGTTAGTAAAAGAAATTTAGCTGTTTTAAAGCTTGTTGGTAGGTTTCCATCCATAAGCATTGCTGTGAGGCTGTAAGGCTGGCAGGATACATTCATTCAAATTGGTTTTACTGGTCCAATTTTCAGTGGAAGCCTATGAGAAATTTGCCAAATGAAGAGTGAAAACCTCAGGTACTGTACCCACATGTAATTTGGAAGTATTATAACTGACCATCATTGTTTGTGAGGTGTGCCTCAGCTGGTGATCAGGCCTGATCAATTGTGTTTTACAATGTCTTTTCTATCTATTTCTATTTTCTCCATTCCTTCTGTAACCACCTGGTTCAAGCCTTCATAGCTCACCTGCTAATTAGTCCAACATCTTCCTACTGGTCCCTCTGCTTCCAGTCTTTCCCAATTTCAGTTCAACTATGTGAAGGTACTGTTTTGTAAATCACTAATCTCCTTTCATTACCTCTTCATTCAACAATCTAAGAGCTTTGATGTTGCTTACTGGTTTTTATTTTGAGTAAGACTTTATTAACATAACACACAAGTCTGTGTGCCTTGAAGTAGAGATTGGGTTCTTTCTAGGAAATATATATATATATATATATATATATATATATATATATATATATATATATATATAGTCTTAGTTCAAATTAAGGTCATCCAGAGCCTAAAGTTTGTGTGGCTTGGGGACCCTCTTTAGGAAAAAAGAACAGAAGGTATACAAATATAAAATTAGAAACAGTAGCCTTCTCTTCTTCTAGGGATGTTTTCTAAGACTCCCAGTGGGTGCCTGAAACTGTGGGTAGTACTGAACCCTGTTACTGCACACTATCTTTATTTCCTTTGTGCCTTACAGCATTGCCACATAGTACCAGAGTATGTTTATCCTTTCAGGTTTTATGCCCTGTTTCCTCCTTTGCTTCATTATCCTTCTGCTTTGGGCCATTGTTAAGTAAAATAAGAGATACTTGAACACAAGCACAGTGATATTGTGGCAGTTGATCAGATAGTTACTAAGTAACTAACAGATAGATAGGATACACAGTGTGGATACTCTGGACAAAGGGATGATTCACATTCTGGACAGGATAAAGCAAGATGGTGCAAGATCTTATCACATTAAACAGAATGGTGTTCAATTTAAAGCTTACAGATTATTCATTTCTGAACTTTTCCATTTAAAGTTTTCAGACCTCAGTTGTATGTGAGTAACTGAAACTCAGGTAACTGAAACTATAGCCATTGAAACTTCATATAAAGAGGCCTGGAGGGGATCTGTGCAAGTTGGGGGCCTCTAAGCTTAAGCTTTATTAGCTTCCTAGTAAATTTGCCTCTGTGTCAAACAAAAATGGGCTAATAACTGAGTTTATTGGTCTTGAATTTTCAAGATACAATTTTCACTGTATCTCTTTGTGAGGTTGGTTCTCAATAAATGTTTATTGAACACCATTCTATTCTCTAATTGTTTCAGATTTGTGCATCTTTCCTCCTCACTAGATTATAAACTTCACGTGCTTTCAGGTTTCCACATAATGTAAAGCATGGAGTAGGCGATCAATAATGAATAATGTTAAAATAGTGTTAAAATTGTATCAACTGAAATACAACAGAAGAACGTGCAAGAAAAAATCAACATTCTCTGGTCCCCATCCTTCACATTCTTAGTTTCATCTGCAGAGACATGCTATTTTAACCTTATCTTTCTCCCGTTATTTACTTTGAAAGGTCTAATAATATACGCTTATATATTTTTAAAATATTAATCAAATTTAAATAATATTTATTGTCTTCTTTCTACAACAAGTGAGGATTTATTTGAGGCTACTTTCTATAATGTTTGGTGGTAATTATTATTATAGTCTTTAGTAACTTACACTAGTAACTAATGTTGTTTTAGTCTTATGTAATGTAGAAATGTCACCACAATCTAATTTTGCTGTCACTGGCTGAGCAGCATCTTTACTCTGCTGGTTTCTGTGTTCTTTCCTTTGCACACATGGTTTCATGGTCTCTCCCCCTATCCACCCTGCCCTACTTTGTGTATTGAAGTCCTTTCCATCCTTCAAAGTGCAGATCAATTCTTGCCTCGTCCATAAATCTCAGCTATTCCAATATGCTTTGTTGTCTCTCTTTGAATGCTTCTCGCTTGGTTTCTGCAACACACAATTTAGCACTTAATTATAAAGCTTATTGTTTGCTTTTGAGCCCACCCTCTCCTCATCCCTGGAGCCAATCACTGTACCTCTTTACAAGGTTGCTTCTCAATAAATGTTTATTGAACTGAATCATTCTGTTCTTTAATTGTTTCGGATTTGTGCATCTTTCCTGCCTCACTAGATTATAAACTTCACAGGCTTTCAAGTTTCCACACAATGTAAAACATGGAGTAAGCAATCAATAATAAATAATTGTTAACTAATTTTGATTTTTGCTTCATCCACATTATCTTGTAGCATTTCTGCTGCATTTCCTGGAAGATAGAAGAGGGGAGATGAAAACATACCATCTTAGGTTAACTCTGGGTGCCTTTTCTTGGTGAGCATAATTCTTTTTCTCCATTCACTTCTTAAGCTCTCAAGGATGTTGTTAAATGTGGATCTAATAATTATTCTTTAAGGAAGTTTTTGTGTGCAGAAAAGATTACTCAGAGATTTATGTTATAAATAAAAAATACGTTTTTTTGAGCTTTTAAGTTCAATATACAAGTCTTATTTCTCAATTTATAAGTCCAGCAAATTTTAACAAGTTTTTTTTTTAAAGAGAGGGACAGTGTGTATGTAAGAGAGAGAGAAAGAGAGAGAATCAATTTTTATTTAGCTTTTCATGTGGCTTTTGTTGTTCTGATACTTCTTTGCATACATGGTGCTGGGGTTTGAACCCGGTTCTTCGCACAGAGCAAAAAGTGGCCCTGGCTAAATCTTTTATGGCTGTCAAAATTCTCCATCTATATATACATCAGGCAAGGGGCTTATGCCTTCAGGGTAATTTTCACAGTATGGAGTTTATGTCTGCCTTGCTGAGGGTGGTAATCGCAATGCCTAGTACAATGCATTATAGGCCATTAATAAAAAAATTTCAAATGACTAGATTGATGGATAGATGGCAGGCTGCTCCAGGCAGATGTTGTCCTGTGCATGTAAAGGACATGTGTAGGAGACTGTTCTTACACCTCCCAGAGATAGATTTCAATGAACTGCAAAATTCATTAGGAGAGCAAAAAAGAAGCTGACTCATTTAGGGAAGAATCAGGATGGTTTTATAAACACTCAATACAATTCAAGAAATATAACAAAGTTAAAGCCCCAAAGCCTTGCTACCATGTGCAAGAAGCCCTTTAATGTTGCCCTTGATATGATGAGTATGATGTGTGAATTGCAGTTTTAAAAGGTTTTCTTCAGTCATTATCTGGTATTTTCTTATGGCACAGATGACTGTAACCTACACTTACAACTCCAACGAGGGCAGGCAGGCAGGCAGGCAGGCAGGACACACTGTTCATGCTGGCATTCAGTGAACTAGCGAGTTTTCAGTCTGCTGTTTTCTCTCTAGACCATCTTAAATGCCACCAAGAAACACTGTAGACGGAGAGTGAAACTGGCTATGGAGATGGTTTCCAACATAACAGGCAGATTCCTCTTTCTTACTGTCTTGCAGTAAGACAGTAAGTGTAGTGATGGGGAAAACCAACTGAACAAGAAACTAACATAAAATTAAGTCTTTCTTAACTATTGGTGAAGAAATATGTTTATTTTGTGGGGTGTCATGACTCAGGAATCCTAGGAATTGCATGATGGTGCATGTGCAGGGGAGACAGATTAAAGGCATGTCACAGGAGGACAGAGGAGTTCGGGAACTGCTAAATAATGACATATGAGATCTTAATCAGAAAGGGGTGCTCCTGTAGCTACAGGGTTGGCCTGAGAAGGTTGGGGAAGGGTTGTAAGAGAGCAAGGGTGGTTTGGAAGGTACAGAGGGGGTGGGGGGACAAGAAAACTTCTCTTAAGAAGCACTAGTCTGCAAGGGCCAAATGTTTTCTCTCATTTGTGGAAGCTAGAATACAACTGGAAACAGTATGTTAGATGGCTAAGCTAATAATAACCTCAAAATGTATGAATTTTTACACAAACAGGGGGATCCTTGCCTAGGATA
>PVKS010018067.1:0-40806 GCA_004027875.1 Aplodontia rufa
ACTTGGGCATCAACCTTAAAAGGACCTCTACAACAAAAATTATCAAACACTAAAAAAAGAAATTTCAGACGACCTGAGTAGATGGAAAAACATTGCATGCTCATGGTTAGGCAGAATTAATATAATCAAAATGGCCATTCATTGAAAGCCCTATACAGATTTAATGCAATCCCCATCAAGATACCAATGTCATTCTTCACAGATATAGAAAAAGCAGTTCTCAAGTTTGTGTGGAATAACAGAAGACTCAGATTAGCCAAAACATTACTCAGCAAGAAGGAAGATGTAGGGAGTATCTCAATGCCTGACCTGAAATTATAGTACAGGGCCATTGTAACAAAAACAGAATGGTATTGGTATCAAAACAGAATTGAAGACCAATGGAATAGAATAAAGGATTCTGAGATGAACCCCCATACTTTTAACTATCTGATATTTGATAAAGGGGGCAAAAACAGTGTGGAAGAAAGATAGCCTGTTCAACAAATGATGTAGGACAAATTGGACAGCCATGTGTAGACAACTGAAACTGGATTCTTACCTTTTATCCTGCACAAAAATTAAATCAAAATGGTTCAGAGATCTGGATATTAAGTCAGCAACTTTAAATTTATTTGAAAAAGAAGTAGGATGAACACTACAGGACATAGGGTTTGGTGCCACCTTCCCTAACAAAACTCACATGGAGCAAGCAGTAAAGTCAAGAATAAATAAATGGGATGCAATTAAACCAAAAAGCTTTTGCACAGCTAAAGAATTAGTCAAAAGTGTCAAGAGAGATCCTAGAGAATGGGAGAAAAATTTTGCCTGCTACAACTCGGACAGAGGGCTAATTATATCCAGAATATACAAAGAACTAAAAAAACTAAACACCAAAATCACAAATGATCCAATCAATAAAAAGAAACTTTTCACCAGAGGAAGTCCAGAAAGACCATAAATATATGAGAAAATGCTCTACATCCTTAGCAATAAGAGAAATGCAAATCAAAACTTCAATGAATTCCACCTCACTTCTGTTAGAGTGGCAAAAATGAAGAATACAAACAAAGGCAGATGCTTGAGGGGCTGTGGGAAAAGAGGAACATTGTTACATTGCTGGTGGGCCTGCAAACTGGTTCAGCCACTCTGGAAAGCATTGTGGAGTCTCCTCAAAAAATTGGGGCTGGAACCACCTTATGACCCAGCTATCTTATTTCTGGGTATTTTCCCAAAAGAGTTATAATCAGCATATTATAGAGATACGGCTTCATCAGTGTTTATTGGAACTCAATTTACTATAGCTGGACTATGGAACCCACCCAGATGCCTCTCACTCAACGAGTGGATTCAAAAACTTTGATACATATATACAATGGAATACTACTGGGCCATTAGCAAAAACAATATTATGGCATTTGAAACCAAATGGATGGAGATGGAAAAAATTATGCTAAGTGAAGTATCTCAATCTCAGAGACTCAAGGGCTGAATGTTTTCTCTCATTTGTAGAAGCTGGAATAGAACCAGAAACAGTATGATAGATGGCTGAGCTAATAATAACCTCAACATGTATGAATTTTTACACAAACAGGGGGAACCTTGCCTAGAATACCTGGAGATGTAGGGAAGGGGGCTAGCAGGGGGGAGGGATTAGGAAGGATATCAAGGAGACTGAAGGGAGGGAGTATGGGGGAATCAATTCAGAAGGAGCTCTCTGACCTCCATGAGAAGTCCATTTAACACAGAGGTTCTTTGTGGGGAAGCATAGAACCATGGCAAACCCAAGGGGTGAACCATGACACTGCATCAGCCTTTGTTTAACTATGTGAATATACATTTGTTCTTGATTGTTTGATAATGATTCTCCCTCAATTGTAAGTCCATATTCAACTAATAAAAAAAAAGATGCTCAATCAATTCTCCCTTTCAAAAAATCGAATCATAATAGAAGCTTATTTTATACAACCAGTATTCCCATAGACTTCTTCTGTCTCACATCATGATATTTTTGTGTTAACTAAGATTCTAGATCAAATAAGATAGCATTAAATGCACAAAAGAGATATTTAGTCTCCAAACATGCCTGTTCCAATTTCAGTCAACTAAAAGACATTGAGTGGAAATTCTAGAAAAAGAAAAACTCAGGCACAGAAGCACCACTAGCTGAAAGAAACAGGGATGGGTCATGTAGGTTAGATTTTATCCATTCATTCTTTTATCTATTCATTCCATTCAGGTTCAACACACCTTTATTGAATGCCTACTTCATCACATGCTGAAAACATCATGCATAATGCTTCATTTACTCTTAACCATGACTTATGAAGGAAGAGAACCAGGTGCCCACCCTCCTTATACATAGGAAAATGGGGCTTGGAGAGGAGAATCTCCTCAGCTGAGTTCACATAGCTAGTATATGCTGAGCCTGGATTTGAGTGTTGGGCTTTCTGAATTCAAAGCCCACACTTATTCTGCCAGGCTGTATGTCTAAGCCTTCCTTGTGTCAGATTTCTCCAGGGGAAGATTTTCTGAGTGTATGTTTCAGGAAAAAATTGGGACATTCAAAATTAGAGTTTTATAGAATGATCCAGGGCAGGAGTGGTGGCTCAGTGATTACTACTCTTGCCTGGCAGGTATGAGGATGCGGAATTGAACCTCAACACCGCGAATACAAGGAAGTGTCAGGGCAACAAAAGTCACATGAAAAACTAAATAAAATTGATTCTCTATTTCTCTCTTTCTTCCAATGTCCTTCTCTTAAAAAAGAAAAGAATAATCAATTTATGAGATGAACATACTGTTTGGCCTAAATCAAGGCTAAGGGATAGAAAAGAGATACAGAGAAGTTTTGTTAGGCACAAAATCATAAAAGCCACATTAATTAAAAAGTCAGAAAATCTTTATTGCTAAGATAGCCTCAAGAAAAATTAATGCCAACTCCACTGCTGGCCACTGTGGTCAGCACAGTAGTTTCTTTTCTCAGAACATCACTTCCTTCAGCTATAAAGCTGAGATAATGAAAGCTTCCTCATAGAGTTGTTGTGAGGGGCAAATGAAATCATAGTATGCACAGGAGTTGGCATGGGAATAAGAAATCTTCTGGTGTAGAGTACAGTTGAAAAGAGTAGCTCTGGAGACAACCTGTGTTTTGATTAGAATTATTATTTTCACACCATTGAACCTGAAGAAGTAGTACAAGCCCACGATCCTCTATCTGAAGCCCTTAACCCAAGACATGAATAAAAATTTCTGGAGTTTGGAAAGGTAATAAGGTACATATACCACTCTTCACATCACTTCAGAAACTAGAAGAACTCCTATGATCAAGCATACTAATCTCTCGGCATCAAAATAGATTAGTATTCACACAAATGGTAAAAACAGTCCCATGTGAGTTTAGGTCAGGTTTTGCCATCAGATACATTAAAAAAAAAAAGCTTTTGGATTTTATAGCTTTTTGGATCTCATAATTTCAGATAAGGGATTGTGGATCTGTCTCAAAGCTCCATTAACATCATCCTCCCTGGATACTATTTTTTTTAATCCATAAAAGGACATCACCACATTTGTAGCAATCATTACATGATGTCCAAATTAATACATTTTTGAAAAATTAAAATTTTTGAGATTATTAACTCATAACATAAATCAGAGGAGTAGATCATACTATTTTCTTTTTCCTTTTTTAGAATAATCTATAGAGTGAAATAATATCAAAGAAAATTTAGAAATCAGAGATAAACATTATTTCCATTATATAAGCATCCCAAAATACAACTACCATTACTTTTTGCACATTTATTTATAGCCAAAGATCTTTTTGAGGTGAAACTTTACTAAGTCATCCCAAATTTAAAATCATTTAGTGTCTCCTAGTGATCCTTGGATGAAGATAAAAATAATGTGGATCAGTTCAGATTTTTTTCCTTGGTTATAAGTAACAAGCAACCTAATTTAAGCTAACTTCAATAAAAAAGGAAATGTTATTGAGTAATTCTATTCAACAATCAAGGTTCAGGTGGAGTCAGGACTATCAAAGATTTAGTACAGATCTGCTTCCTTTCTATGCTTTCTCCAAGTTTACTCTTCTTAGATAAGATATCTCCCTGTGGCCATATCACAGCAGCTCACAACTCTGATTAATGAGCAGTAGGGATGAATCCTTACAGTGTCAATTAAAGCCTTGCAGTTCACTCTGATTGGACTGGCTTAGGTCATGTGTTCTTCTCTGAACCAATTACCAAGGTCAGGAGAATATGATACACTGATTGGCCAAGGACTGGATCACATGCTTTAATCTAGATTCCTCCTGATGTAAGCCATATGGTCTGGGAGTAAAAAAATAATAGGTAACAGGAGGGAAACTGAGGGTCTGTCTGGCTTTAAGATGTATGGATATGTCCAATGAGGCAGGAACCACAATACTCACTACCAGCTGTGTATATATCAGGCTCTTCATTTTCTATTTCTTCTCCTTCATTAACACAAAATTTCCCTTTGCTTTTTCAATCCAGACACATCACTTCTTTTATGAGATAGCTATAGCTGCAAAACAGCCCCAAACTTAGTGCCTTGAAACAGTAACTTTTTAGTATTTTTCATTAGACCATTAATCAGCTTGTTGGTTTTGCTGATCTGATCTGGACCCTACTGATTCTGCCTGGATTCACTCTGAGTCTGTGGTCACGTAGGCAGTAGGCTGGCTGATCTAGAAGGGTCACATGGATCAAATGCTATTGCTCTGTTTCATGTGGCTTCATCTCCTTCAACAGGTTAGCTCAAATTTGCTTTCATGGTAGATTCAGGGTTCAAGGGAGAAAGCAAGAGTGTTCAAGGTATCCTGAGGCCTGTGCTTGGAACTAGTACTTCCAGTAACACCAAGTCATGAGTCATGTAGCCAACACCAGAGTCATTGTTGTAGAGTGCTTCTAATTTTCATTATCAATATAACTCAATCCCCTGTGAGCATTGTTGATGGAGAATTCGTGGATGCTCTGCACATGTTAACTTATTTATTCATTTATTTGACAAGTGCTTATTGAAAGCCAGCTGTTTACCAGAATGTATGTAATGTAATCATGACTCATTTCACAAGTGAAATCTAGAAAGAAGAGTTGAAAAAACAGCATAAGAATCTACTTGTTGGAATATTGTTAATATCTTTCTTTTAAACAAAGCAAACCCCTAAAAAGTATTCTAAAGTATGCCTTTTAGATATCAATTATGAAGAGGATGTTGAATCACAGTATCAAAATGAAAAATTAAACCTTCTGTTGAAATATGAAGAAGAATATTGGTACTTGGGAGAAGAGAGAGAAATATGATTCAATGTAAATGATTCTGTCTGCTGCAGTAAAAAATTTATATATTTCTCCATTACACAAGTACTTCTATATTTCTCAAGTGATGACCCTTTCATTCCAAATAGGCTCAAGCCTATGTGAAATCCAGCCATAGAATTATAAGAATTTTCAAAATTTATTGAGGACTGCAGGAAGATCACCTATTGGGTGAAGAGGGGAGGCAATAAACTTGATGTGTTCAGTGATTCTGTGATCTTGCTACTGATGTTCCTTGAAATTTTGAAGACTTAAAGTTGACTGGAAAAATGAAACTGTTCATCAGTCACCTCAAAGACAGTAAATTGGAATGGGTGTACAAATTTTTGACCCTCCCCCATCTGTGCCTTTTGCCAAATTAATATATAGTTAAATCCCAATGTGGGCAGCTTGACTTGCCCTGCCTCTTGCCAGTGGGGTCAGCTAGTTGTTTAGCTAATGCAACATGAGCGCCCAGTGCAAGCAGAGACAGTTCTGTCTTGGATCTCTACCATCACCATGAAAGCAAGCCCAGGGTAGCTTGCTAATCTCAGGAAAAGTAGGAAAGACATGTAGAATAGTGTTGTGCTGAATCATTGGGGTCTAGGCTAAATCTAGATCAGTCAACAGCCAGCCAAATCCAGATATGTGAGAGACCCCAATCACAAATAGTGGATCTACTTAGGTAACCCCCAGTTCACACCAGATTCTTGAGCAATAGATGCCCATCATTGAATGTCACTGACATTTTATAGTTATTATTCAGTAACAACTAATTTCAACAGGATATGTTGACCTTCTGGACTGTTATTTGGCTGCTTGCTTGACTCTAGAAATGCAGAATAGTGCTGGATATAATACTTAGGAACTTAAACCTCAATTACTATTATTCTAACATTGTTTATTCACTGAATTAAAGGATTAAATGGTGTAGCTTACAAGGCAATGGACTGGCATCCAGAAAATCTGATTAAACCTCTTTACCATAGTCATGTTATTTTGGTTACTTACCTTAAATTCTCTTAACTTTAGCTTCTCCATTTCTGAAATGGATATAATAACACTTCCTTCCAGCACCTTGTGATAGTTAATTAACATCTCATAGGCAAGGTATACGTCTAAAGCAAAATATATGTTGTGAGCTAAATTGTATTCTACAGATATGGTGAAGTCCTAACCCACTGTACCTATAAATGTGACCTTATTTGGAATAGAGTCATTGCAGATGTATTCAAGTAAAGATTAGGTGAACCCTAATCTTATTACTAGTGTCTTTATAAATAAAGAGGTTTTGACACATACAGGGAAAATGCAATTGAGATGGTGGGTGTCGCACCCCCGGGTTCTGGAGCGGGGAGCGGGTGGAACGGCCTTGGTGGACCTTAGCCGTTCCCCGGGGGGCCAGCAGGACACTGGGAACCAGGCGCCAGCAGGACAGGGCTGGGGATGGGGGGAAGAGGAGTCGCTCCCTGCAGCGTTCCTGAGCGAGAAGTGGGCAGGACGACTTAGTGAGCCGTCCTCCAAGGGGCCAAGTCAGGGCGGGGATGGGGCAAGGAGTCGCTCCCCGCTGCACTCCAGAGCGAGGAACGGGCAGGATGACCCAGCAAGCCTGAGCCATCCTCCGAGGGGCCAAGTTAGGGCAGGGATGGGGAAAGGAGTCGCTCCCTGCTGTACTCCAGAGCGAGGAATGGGTAGAATGACCCAGCAAGCCTGAGCCATCCTCCGAGGGGCTGAGTTAGGAAGGGTTGGGGAGCCGGGAACAAGGGGGCGAACGCCGGTGGCTGGAACACGGGACCTGCATCTTCTACCACTGCTGATCTCTCTGACGTCTCTGCTGCTGCTGCTGCTGCTGCTGCTGCTGCTGCTGCTGCTGCTGCTGCTTCTTTGGCTGCTTTTCCTTGGGCCGCTTGCTTTACCTGACTAGCTGCTACTCTGTTTATCCATTACAATAGCCAATAGGGTACAATGCAAACACCTTTCTCCAATTGTAACAAATGAGTGGCTGAATAGCTTAGTCATGCGGTCAGGCAATTTGCTAATTACAAGCCAGCTGGACCCCTTAGAGTTGTTTACCACCAATTCTTCTACTAGCCAGCTGAGCCTCATGTTCCCAACAGGTGGGGATGGAGATTAGAGTGGTGCAGCCATAAGCCAAGAGCTACTAAGGATTGCTTTCAGAATGATCATGACTCTGACAACAACTCGACTTTAGACTTCCAGCTTCCAGGAATATGAAAGAAGACATTGCCATGATTTTGAGCTGCTCAGTTTGTGGAGCATTGCTATCACAGACCTGGAGAGCAAATACAATGTGGATGTTAAGTGTTATGCTACATTTTGAATTGTACAGAGAAGAAGTAAACTTGTTTCTGGTTATATGTCAGTCTCCTTTGGGACTTCAGACATATTAAAGTTTTGACTTCTTGCAGGGGAAGTAATTAAGCTTGTGGAATTTGATTATTAATGTTAATGTGAACTTGACTGTATCCCCAGAAGAGTAAAGGTCATGGAATTTCTAGTTATGGAGAGGAAAAATATTTAATAATCACTAATATTTGTTAAGTTCCAAGTACTGTTCTCAGTTTTCATGTAAAATCTCTTTTAAATGTACCAGTAATATTGCAAGCCACTTGATCACTCAGGGTCTAATGAGGTTTGACCAAGAAAATCCAACCTGGATTATCTAAAACAGAGGGGATTCAATGCAAGAAGTCTTTTCCATGGGTAGTGGAATCAATGGGAACCCAACATGGGTTGTTGAAGAACCTTAGATTTCCAGCACCAGGAGCTGCTGCCACCCTTTGGCTGGGAGAACAATGGAAGGAAGCATTGTTGCAGAAAGTAAGAGATGGAATCACTCAGTTAAGGTTAGAATAATGGCAGGCCCCTCCTAGAGAGCTGGATCGGTGGAGGAAATGCAGACAGTGCAGGGGAGCCTGCCTGGATCCCCCAGTTTTTCCCTTCATCCCACCCTCCATTCTCCCGTTGGTGCCACCCATTGGCTGAACCCAGTTCTGAAAGCTGGTTGATGTAGGACCCTGGGTAACACAGGCCGATTGGGAAGCATCCCTGTGATACAGAGCAAAAAAGGGTGTGAACAGTTTCAGGGACATGTGGTATGTACAATTATTACCCCCATTTTTAAAGATGGAAAACAACAACAACAACCCTGAGGATGAGAAGGGTAAAGTAACATGCCTAAGGTCACTCAGCGGAGCTGAGATTCGAACCCAGGCATTTGGCTCCCCAGCCTGTGCTCTTAACCACTGCCCACTACCCTGGCCCCCCAGGATCAGGAGAGTGGAGGCAAGCAGCTCAGTGAGGAGTTATTAAGGTCATCCACCAGTCCCAAAGTAAGGATCTGGGTTAGATTGGTAACTGCAAAATTGAAGAAAAATAGATTTCTTGCAGGAAAGAAAACGAAAAGAATTATTTACTTAAGAAAATGAGAAGGGAAATAGCTTTGGGTTACATCAAAGAATTGAAAAGAGAAAACCAATTTATTTTAACCACAACAATACTCAATTTCAAGTTAGAAAATGAGAAGAGATAAAAAAAAGTCTTGTTGGGGTCTGTTCTTTACTTTATCAGCTGCCCTGGATCTTGTTGCTGTTTGCATAAGCTCCTTCAGGAGGGGCTGCTAGATTGTATATTGTTAAGCTTGAAAAACAGGGTGTCCACACGGGCAGGCTTCAGCTGTTTCACATTGGTATCACCTGCCAATTATTCTAGATCCTTCAAAAGGTGCAGGTAGAGGCTTCTTATCACCATTGGTCAAACGTGTGCCTCCAGAATTCAGGTGTGGCAACAAACCAGCTAATGCAGAGAGGCCTCGAGGGGGTGGGGTGAAGGCCCTTAAAAGAAGAGGCTCCAGCCAGCAGTCCAGGGCTCTTCCTTTGGGAGAGAGCTCTCGTACTTTTCTGCTGGACGTGGTGTCCCTGCTCCTTTGGAAGATGAGCTCTTGTCAGCAGCCGAACCTGCCTATGCCTTGATCCTGAACTTCCCAGTCTTCAGAACTGTGAGAAATTGTTGTCTATGTTTGTTCTGAAATAGAGTCTGGTAGCATTGCCTTGACTTGTTAGAGATCATTCAGCGTTAGGCATTTTGTCGTAGCAGTACAAATGAACGTTGCCTTGAAAGAGAGTTGTAAAGCATGGGTAAGTAAAGTTTGGACAAAGAAAGACCGTTTCAGGTCTCCGGTCTGTGTTCTTTCTCATCCCCAGCCCGTCCCTCAGGTCAGAACCCGGCTGGACTGGTACAAAGTCTCATATTCATTACAACAAATTTTACCTCCACAAAATAAAATGTCTCTGAAAGTCAGCATTAGCCTTTTGTGAGACTTTTGAAATTGCCTCTGGTTTCTTGTTTCCTTTTATCATCTGTCTGAAGATACTACCTGGTTATGCTATTTTCAATAAATAACAATATGTTAAGGTAGTATTTTTCTTGACAACCTGGAACCATGAGCCTAAGATAACAATAGTAAAATTAGAAATATTGTTGTACGTACAATTTACTTTCTAGGCTATGGGGTACAGAATAAAATTATAAAGAGTTAATTAACTGGACTAGGAAAAACTGTTGCATTTTTCTTAAATGATTTGTTAGCTAAGTTTAAGAATCAACAAGTCTGCTAGAAACTGATAATTACTTGAGTAATGGGTGATACAAATTCCTTCTAAAAATATAAATTTCAAAAAGAGGAAACATCAGCTAAAGTAAGCATAAATGTTCTTTCCAATGAACATGGTATATGGGAGAGAGACTAGATATACAGATTAAGTTAAAAGCAAGCATTTATTTCAATTCAACCCAAACAAATGCAGATCTGAATGATTTAGACAATTCCCAATTCCCTTTTACTTCAATAAGAGCATTTTTTCGTTGACCTGAATTATCCCGATGATTGCTTTAACTGTGCAGTTAAACATAGGGTATGATGACTTCCATTTCATGCAGGTGAGCTAAAGCAAAACCAGGGAGTAAATGCCAGTTGACTAGATCTGAGATTTTCTGCAGCATTAGATATTGTTTAATGACTACCTTCTTTGTGTCAATAATGGAATATGAAAAGAAAAGAATACCAGTCTTGGGGTTCAGACAATGGAAAATGGAAAACGTTGAACTATGAACATGATTAAGTCTTATGGGATTAAACTCAATAATTTGATGGTTTTATATTGTGGGTGTGATCAAGAAAGTATTCCAGAGGGAAAAAGAAATATCTGTCCATTTGGTTTCATTACATTTTGGTTCCTGATATATACATTTGATATATTTAGATGACAGTTCTGATTAAGGAGCTGCTTTTTTTTTTCTTACCTAATAGAGTTAAGAAAGCAAATGGATGTTAATGGGATGAGTGTTTGCAAATCCAAAGCTTCTTCAGAGGCTCATGAGAATAACAATGAATTATGTTCAACATTTTGGAAAAGTTGAAGAAACTTTAAAAATGAAAAGAAATCTAAAGATCAGAATATCCAATTGAAAGTTGTATGTCAGTTGTTAAATATTGAGGAATGTAAACTTAAATGCAATCTTTTTTTAAAAAAAAACTTTTTTTGTTAAGAGAGAGGGATGGTGAGAGAGGGAGAGAGGAAGAGAATCAATTTTATTTAGTTTTTCATGGGGCTTTCATTGTTCCAACTCTTCCTTGTGTACATGGTGCTGGGGTTCAAACCCACGCCCTCACACATGCCAGGCAAGTACTGTAACCACTGAGCCACTGCTCCAGCCCCTTAAATGCAATCTTAATGGATAAAAATTTTTTAAAAATGGGGTTTATGAGAAAAGTAAGAAAATGTCTTTAATGTTCAAAGGACTTGGAATCACTGATTTCATTCAACCCACTTTTTTTTTTTCCTCAGTGGAAAAACAGATCAGAGTGCTAAAGTGGCTCGCCTAAGATCACAGGAACCTATAATGGGAATGCTAGTGTTAGGCGTAAAGGCCAGAACTCATAAGTTAATGACTTTCTGAAAGAGAAATATCAAATCTAGTGTTCTATCTTATGCTTACTAATATTTGATTTTACACAGGGTAATCTATATGCATGAAAATATCTTGTCATAAACAGTTTCTAAATTATCTCTTCTGGTACTATCAAAACTTGTCTTCAATATGAAATTACAAAATACAGGCACATTTTACACTTTGAAAACCTGTGTGTATATTCCTCTATTTATGGCTACCTTCTATAGATAATGCCACAAAGCAATATAAAACTAATTGTGTGTCATTGTGAAACTATAAAGAGTGCATAGGAAATAAGATCCAAATTAAAATGTGGCCAATTGAGGTAAATATCTACACAAAGTGGCAAAAATCCTATAATTAAAGGTTAAATTGATCATTTAGAGGCCAAGGTACTATATTTCATCTAATCTAAGAAATTATATTAGTTAGGGTCTGTACAGGAAAACTTCAGCTATGCCAGGTATTTTAAATTGAGACAGTTTAATGCTGAAAAATGGTTAGGCAGGTGTTGGAAGGCTGAAAGTGCAAAAAGTGCTGAGGGTAACTGCAGTAAGTGGTTACTGCCCCAGCGCATAAAAGCAGGTGGATTCACTAATGTAGGAGCTTGGCTCTTTGTGACTGGTGCTTAAACCTCAGAGAGGACTATCGTGGGTGAAGAGGGCATGATAGTTCAGTTTTTGGAGGCATGATGTATGGCTGGTGTTGGACCGCCAAAAGAATCTGGAGACTGTAGTTACAACTGTCTTCTATTATCTGAGCAATGCTGACAGAACCAGGAAGCAGAATGTAAATTTTCCTATGCTACTTACACTTTCCAGTTTCCCTGTTGGACCTCCCATTGTCAGAGCTTACTGGGAAGAGATGAGCAGGAAAATTCGAGAACTTGGTTTCCACACCTTGCCTCCGGCTTTGTAGAGTACGTAAGAGCATGCTTTAGACTGAGAGGAATAGGTAAATAACTCACACTGATGACCCTGATTGTAAGATATTCCATTATTTAATCTATCACTGAGAAAGAAAAAACTGACAAACTACCACACATGCATCTCAAAAATTTCCCGCAAATCATTGCATGCAGCATTATCAAAGTGCTGTGAAGTAGTATTTTTTAAAGAATGCCTAGTTTTTTGGGTCAACTCCCTGCCAGTTGCAGATACACATTCTGCAAGTTTTGATGCTGCTACTTTCATGATCTTACCAGAAGAAGATGTCCACTGATGTTTTTCAGACAACAGTCAGTGTTATGGGTTGAGTTATGCCCATCCCCCTCAATCCACATGTTGGAGCCCCAATTCCCAGGACCTCACTATGTGATTTTATTTGGAGACAGGCCTTTACAGATATGATTACATTAAAGCAAGGCTGGTACCATATTCCCTGATCCAATCTGACTGGGCTCCTTATGAGTAAAAGAAAGTTGGACAAACAGAGGAGAAGAGACAAGGGAAAGGGCAATAGGACATTGTGAATTTGGCCACTTATAAGGCAAAGGAAAAACCAATCTTGCTAGCTTCCAGAACTGTGAAAAAAATAAATTTCAAGATATGTGGTCTATGGTGTTCTGTTACGGCACCCTAGCAAATCAACAAAGTAGGAAGAGCTTTCAAATAGCATCTAAACTCAACACACCAAGGACCAACCATTCACAAAGCTCCATGAAAGGTCACCATGCTCCTTTATGATGAGGTTCAGACCATGCAGGCTCTCAGAACTATATCATTACTAGCCTGGCCAAGTAAAGGTGCAAAATAATTTCTGAGCCCTAAAATGAGGGAGAAACGTGTATTTTAGACTTAATGATACACAGTCAATTTTTCACCTTTAGTATGCCATTATTCCCTGTCAGGTCTAGTCTCTCTAGGTTCTGTTATTTTTGTTTATTTTCTTTTCTCTTTTTTATAAATGCTTAATGTTTAGTGAATTTTAAACACAAGTCATTATGTGAATTTAAAAGCTACATTCTTTATTTAGTTATTGACACAGGGATCCAAATAAAAGGAAATGGGTAATTTAGTATTGGATTGAAAATTAAAAGCAACCTGTGTAGGTGCAATTTTAAGACACAAATCAAGAGTCTTCACAGAAAAAATTAGTGAATTCTAGGGTGCTTTCTAAGGGTGAGGGAGGAATTGAGTGCAAAGGCCCAGTCCACGAATTGATCCACTTCTATCTGGGCAGAAAAAGGACTAGGATGGAGGATTTCTTCTCAGTCTCATACAGCAGCAACTATGTTGTATTATTTTACCTAGACATGAAGGTGTTAGCATTTTAAATAACTGAGGAAATATAGGCTTTCTGCCATATCCAGAATGGTTTATGAAAACACAGTTTAAGTTTCTTTCCTTACATTGCCAACTCTTCATCTTCTTGTCCTAACTCCTCTCCTCTATGACTCCAAGGGAAAAAATGTTTTTCTTCCTTTTTTTTTCTTTTCTTAAATAAGCAAGTTAACAGAATGTTATGGAGTCATCAGAGAACAGTAATCCTCAGACAAGGGATTTCAGCTTTTACCAACTTGAGAACAATGGGCAATTTTCTCTAATATAGTCCCATTGGGATGAATTGTCCCCCTTTGCAAGTGCTGTGCCCAAACTGTAATTAAGCAATTATCTTCTAGTTTCCAGCACTGATTTTTTCTTTATTTTCTGGACTCTGCTCGAATGGGATTATTTTCAGATGCATTCAATCCTCAGTCCTGGTGCCCAGAACTCCATCACCTTTTGACTTCTTCATGCACTCAATTCATTCAGGAGTGGTGTCAGAAACTTTTGGTTTTAAGTAAAAGAAAATTAGAGTGAACCTGGAGGTAACATTAAAAGGGATTTATTGTCTCACATTACCAAAGTCCAGAAGTGGGGCAGGTGTCAGACATGCTTTATTCTGGGATTTGCTTTCTTTGTGACCTCCTCTTTCCTTTCCCATATTAGCTTTCTGGGCTCTCCTGGACACAAGATGGCAAGTGGCAATTACTGAACAAAATTTTGAGTAATGTGCATTCTGCACTACCCCAATGCAAATCTTTGTCTTGTGAAGCACCTCATTGATTTACCTTGATATTGACTGTTGACAAAGGAGGTGGGATTTCCATGATGGATTTGCCCAGACACATACTGCTAGAGAACTGGGATTAGGGGAACAGAATAGATACTGGGGAGCTAACCACAATTTACAAAAATGTTCAAGATTATTTTACATTCATCTTTGAATGTTTTTTCTAATACCCTGCAGTTTTTCCCCTGATTTTTTTCATGTAATTAACACTTTAAACTAATTTGCATTCATCAAAATTTCTTGCCACTAGGACATGGAAATGATGAACACCACCCTGGCTAGGATTCCTTTATTCCAATCAGATATGATCTGTTGATCTTAAACTGTTGTTTTAGGCTTGTTTTCAGCTTCATGATGAGTTTTTTATTGACAGTAGACTTCTTTTCTTCTAATCAAGTGAGCAGAAAAGTAATGATAAAGCAAAAGCAAGCTTTCCTGTTCTTTCTCTTGCTCCCTAAACACGGGGAGACCAGAAGAAGAAATGGCAAACATATCCTAGCAGCCTGAAAATCCTCAAGGACCTGGTTCTGCTTTACCTGGTTGAGGACGTTTCATTAACAGTGCCAAAAGGCTGCAATCGATATAGAATATAACCTGGAGGTGTTTGGAGAGAGAGCCTCGGGTGTGCCCCTTTTACTTTAATTAAAATCAAGTAAAAATGTTAAGAATGGCTACTCAGTGACTACCCTGGGGAAACAAAAACAATACAAAAATCCTGCCATTATGTTATTAAGTGTGATTTATATTCTTAGTATTTAAATACAACATTTGTTTTTATATTAAAACTCTAGTGTTATAATCATGTCATGCCAGTCTGGCAGGCTCCAACTAGTTGAGGAACAAATCTGGTGACCATGCCTTTTTTTCCCATTTTAAAATTGGAGCATTATAATTGTGCATAATGGTGGGGGTTATTTTTCCATATTGGCACATACGCACAGTTTAACAGTACAGTTTGGACAATAGCATTATCTAGTGTTTCCACTTTCCTTCCCCATGTCCCTCCACTGATCTCTTCACTCTATTCTATTGATCTTGCTTTGATTTTTATAAGATTCCCCAACTACCTTTCTTTTCCTTTTCCTTTCTAGCTTCCACATGTGAGAAGAAAAATACAAGACCCTTGACTTTCTGAGTTTGGATTATTTCTCTTAACAAAATTTTAAGTTCCATCCTTTTCCCGCAAATGACATACTTTTATTCATACTCATGGCTGAATAAAACTCCACTGTGTGTATATGCCATATTTTCTTTATCCATTCATTCATTGATTGATACCGAGGCTGATTCCATAGTTTGTCTATTGTGTATCGTGCTGCTCTCAACAAGGGCACATCCTTAACTCTTTAGGATAAATATGGAGGAATAGTATAGTGTGTCAGATGGTTCCATTCCTAGTCTTTAGAGGAGGCTCCGTACAAACATTTCCACAATGTTTGTACTATTTTACAATCCCATCAATGGTGTAAAAGTGTTCATTTTTCTCCACATTTTCTCCAGCATTTATTACTTTTGCTTTCTTGATGACTGCCATTCTGCCTAGAGTGAGATAAAATTTTAGTTTAATTTTGATGTACATTTCCATAATTGCTAAGTATGTCAAATGTTTTTTCATATTTTTTTGCTATTTGTGTTCTTTTGAGAATTATCTTACTTCATTTACCCATTTATTATTTGGGCTATTTGTTTCTTTGATATTAAGTTTTTTAAGTTCTTTATATGTTCTGGATATTAATCCTCTATCTGAACAGTAGATAGCAAAGGTTTTCTCCCATTCTGTAGGCTCTAGCTTTACATTCTTAATTGGTGGCTTTGTTGTGTAGAGTTTTAATTTGATACCATTCCATTTGTTAAGTCTTAACATTATTTCCTGAGCCTTACCATGTGTTAAAAAAGGCTGACTTTTTACCAATGTGTATTTTTGGTATCTTTGTCAAGAATCGGATGACTTTATCTGTGGGTTTTTCTGTTTCTTCTATTCTATACCACTGGTCTGTGTGTCTTGTTTTTATGCTAGTTTTTTTTCTGTAGCTCTGTAGTATAATCTGAAGTCAGGTCTTGTCTGCTTTGACTGTTCTAGGTCTTTTATTCTTCCAAATCAATTTTTGGACTGTTTTCCTAGTTCTGTGAAGAATGCCATGGGTATTTTGATGGGGACTGTACTGAATCTGTAGATCGCTTTTGTTGGTATTCCTGTCTTAAAAATATTACTTCTGCCTATCCATAAACATGAGAGGTCTTTCATCTTGTGTATTCTTTATTTTCTTTTTTCAGTATTCTACAATTTTCATTGTAGAGTTCTTTTACCTCCTTGGTTAGATTTATTCTTGAGTATTTTTGAGGCTATTGTGAATGGGATTGTTTTGCTGAAACCTTTTTCAGCAGATTCATTGTTAATATATAGGAAAGCTATTGATTTTTATATGTTGATTTTATAACTTGCTACTTTGCTGAATTTGTGTATCAACTTTAGAAGTCTTCTGTTGGGATTTTTGGGGGTTCTATATATAAGATTATGTTATCAGCAAACAGACAATTTCATTTCTTTTCCTGTTTGTATCCTTTTAATTTTTTTCTCTTGCCTGATTGCTCTGGCTAAAATTTCAAGAATCATATTGAATGGAAGTGGGTAAAATGGTCTATCGTGTTTTGTTCTGAATCTTAAAAGGAATGCTTTCAGCTTTTCATTGTGATTTTGGCTTTGGGTTTGTCATATAAAGGTTTTATAATGTTGAGGTATGTATCTTCTACTATGTTTTTTGTCATGAATGGGTGCTGAATTTTTCCAAAGGGTTTTTCTGCATGTATTAAGATGACTATGTGATTTTTGTCCTTTAATGCTATTTATGTGAAAAATTATATTTATTAATTTGTATATATTAAACCATCAATGCAACCCTGAGGTAAAATCAACATGGTCATGATGTACATTTTTCTTAATATGTTTTTGAATATCATTTGCTAATATTTTATTAAGGACTTTTGCATCTACGTTTATCAGGGATGTTGGTCTTTTTCTTTCCTTGATGTCTTTTTTGGTATAAGGGCAATACAGCCTTCATAGAATAAATTTGGAAATGTTCCAAATGTCCCTTTCTATTTTATGAAATTATTTGAGGAGCATTGATAGTTTTTCTGTAAAGTCCTGGTAGAATTCAGCTCAGAATCTGTCTGGTCATAGGATTGTCTTTGTTGAAAAGCTTTCTATTACTACTTCTATCTCACTGATAGTTACTGGTCTGTTTGATATTCTGTGTCCTATTGGTTCAATTTTGGCAGGACATAAGTGTCTAGAAATGTAACCATTTATTTCAATTTATTGGTTCGCCAATTTATTAGAGTATAAGTTTTCAAAATAGTTCCCAATTATCTGCTGGATTGCTATCATGTATGTAGTGATTTCTTCTTTTTAACCTATAATTTTATTAATTTGGGTCTTCTACCTTTTTCTTTTGGTTAGTTTTGCTAAGGGTTTATCAATCTTGTTATTTCAAATGATGAACTTTTTATTTCATTGATTCATTGTATTCATGTCTCCATTTCATTGATTTTTTTTTTTTTTGGCTCTTAATTATTTCCCTTCTTCTACTGGCTTTGGAATTTGTTGTTTTTCAAGGGCCTTGAGATCCATCATTAGATTTTTTTATTTGGTGTCATTCTAACTTTTTTATATGTAGGGACTCATAGCTGTAAATTTTCTACTTAGAACTATCTTTGTAATATCCTCAAGGGTTTGGTATGTTGATTCGTAGAATTTTAAAATTTCTACCCTAATTTCATCCATCATCCAGTCATCATTCAAATGTGTATTCTTCAATCTTCATGTGTTTATATAATTTCTGTAGATTTTGGTGTTGGTTTCTAATTGTATTCAATTATGATCAGGTATGTTTCAAGGAATTATATAATTTTTTTTGTGTTTACTGAGTTGTTTTGTGGTCTAAAATGTTTATTTTGGAGAAAGTTCCATCAGCAACTTAAAAGAGTGTATTTGCCTGTCATTGGATGAAATATTCAATAGATGTCTGTTAAGTCCATTTGATTTATATAATATTCTTTAGTCTGAAGAATATTTATATAATATTCTTTACTGAGTTTGTCTGCATTATGCTGTAAATGAAATCAAACACGTGGTTGAGTGTGGGTAAGCAAGACAGAAAATTTACTTCGGCAGAAGGAGGAAAGAAAATGCACCCCAGCAAGCCAATGAGGGATTTTTAATTCCCACCTGACTTTAGCCTTTTGCTCTAATTGGAGGAGCTTATGTGCACAGTCTGTGTGGTTGACTGAGATAAGGTGGAGGCAGGCACAAAGAGGAAGTGACTGGGAGAGATTGGTGGTGGTGGGTCACTGTATATGTGGTGAGGGTCACAGTGATTCAGCAAAGTTCACTGGAAGAGGGTGGATGGGTACTGGAAGGGATCCTTGGAAAGATATGGGTGTACACAGGTGAGTACACATGTGAGGAAATTTCTATCTTCAAGGGGGAGGGAGATCTAAAATGGAGGTAGTGGGTTATACATCACAATCTTTCAAGTTTGATAGAAAAGACATATATCTTACAGTTATCTATCTATTGTTGAGAGGTGGGTTAAAATCACCCAATATTATTGTACTGGGCTATATCTGAGTCTTTAATTTGAGTAGTGTCTATCTTATGTGAGGAACTGTACCAGTGTTTGGGGCATAAATATTTAGTATCATTATATTTTCTTGTTGGATTGCTTCCTTTACCAATATGAAGTGATATTCTTTGTCTCTTCTGATTAATTTCAGTCATATATGAAAGTAGGTACTCCTGCTTGTTTTGACATTCCATTTTTTACATTTTTTATTAAGGAGTTATTATATAATCATAAATGCATATGAAGGAACAATATGATATGCATATGTTCTTAAACATGAAATATCCCCACAGCACCAACATTCAGTCTCTTGATTCTTCTATATTACACCCCTACAAGTGATATAAATGCTTAGATTTTGAGTTTTTCAGAATTAAATGATTGCATAAGTATTATTATTTCTCAGGGGGGTAAAGAGTATGCTACATTGTTGACTATCTCCCTTGATCCCTCCCTATTTTCCCCCTCTCTCCTCTTCCCCCATGTATCCCCTCTCCTCCCCATACATTTTTCTATGATTTTGGCATTCCATTTGCATGATATATCAACTTCCATCCTTTCACTTTTAGCCAGTGGGTGTGTTTTCCTGTAAGGTGAGTGTTTATAAGGAAAACTGTGGTCCACCTTTTGCAGTCTTTACCAATTGTTTAACTCCTCCTTTAGGATAGGCAGTGGAATTTTTTTGATTCTTGGTCCTTTTCAGAACTGTCAATGTGACCTTCCTGTTCAGGGGGCTTCATTTATAAATCAGTTTATGTTAATGCAGGTGCTGAGGTCAATGACCAGGCAAACTTTATCTTCCTACATTACTGAGGAAATTTCCCTTTTGAAATACATTGAAAAACATATAGCCATAAGTTCTATTTTACAATGATCTCAGTAGACCCTGTCAGGTGTTAGCCTCATTGATCTTTCCTTTCTGATATATTTCTTAATTGACTCCTTTGTTTCCATGTGTTTATTCTCAAGGTTAGTATACCTGTTGTTATTCTACAAGTTACTTGATTTTTCTTTAAAAATAATTCAGAGAATCCCCATGATCCTGCTAGATTATTGCTTCACATTCCACTGTTCATTACTAACTACTGCCTAAAAATATGAGCCACCAGACTCAAAGGGAAAGTGAGTTGCACTCTCCTCTGTATCTCTGATTTGAATTCCCTTGGATACAATCTTCTCTGGTTCCATTTCATTCATGTTCTTCTAGACATACTCTAGACCACATGGTAGGTGCTTACTGTACCAGTATGACAATATTTGTTAGATGGGCTCTTGCCTCATGACCTCCTCAAGATGGCTCCAGCCTCAGCTCTCCACTTGCCAATTGAGAAATGCAGAGCACTTCTCAAATACCAGTTTGCTGTGCAGACCCTGGGTCAAAGAAGTTCAGGCTGCTTCTCTGTTCTACAGGGTTTTCCATGCCAAACTTACTCATTTTGTTTCTCTGTGTTCTATCTTCTCCTCTGTGGTGAAGCAGTGCTTTCCCCACTGACACAGCCAGCTTAGCTCCAGTGTACTCCCTCTTTTTCTTTGCTCAATGCATCCACATTTGTGAGTCTCCAAGAGACGCTAACTGTCTTATATTGAATTTCAGTGCTTTCTCTCTTTTACTCACTTCACTGAGAAGCAGTGCTCATGCTACTTGAATCCCAAGCCATGGAACAATTGGAAATACAGGCTTCTTCTAATCTGACATCTTGAATCTCCTTTGGTGACCATTCTTTTAAAGGTAAAATGCAAGTCATCCAGTGGAGCAAAATGGTTATTTGCAAAATATTAATACATTAAATTTGTTCATTGCTATATTTAATTGAAAACCATACCATCTTGCTATTTTTAGAATGAAGACTAAATGAAGCCCAAGATTAACTCATTTTAACCAAGTATTTATAATCAGAATGTTTGTACATTATTTAAAAATAGAATAATATGGAAAATCTAATAACTAAAAGAGATAACCTTCAAATTCTCATATTCTCATCTGTCATTGCTATCAATTTTTTTAGATTTTCATTGGGTATTTATCTCCATAGTAAATATAATTATACTGCTACTTTTTGAGTTTTCTTAAGGGAAAGCTTAGTTTGCTCATTTTCCTGATTCAGCACATACTTTCTTTCTCTCTCTCTCTCTCTCTCTCTCTCTCTTTCACATTCTGTCTCCCTGTGTAACTCTCCCGACACAGTATGGTTATATCATGTGTTAAATTGAGATTGTGTTTTCGTGATCATATATATGTAAATATTACTCCTGGATGATCCAAGTTATATAAAATGGCTTATATACTTATGATACTTTTTATTATTATTTTAGAGCGTACTCATTTTTACATAAAAGTGTTTATAATAAGAGTATGCTGTGTTATGCCAGTAGCAGCCATGTCATGTGCTGTTTACTGTGTCTCATGAGGGCCTCATTTTCTCTTGTGCCTGATTTAGTCTCATGTTTCATTCATCACGGTATAAGGTACATAAAACCTAGTGCTGATGTTGCCAGTAATAGACTAAGTAGAGAGATTGAACTGGAAACAAAATTAAACATTATTAAGGACTACAAAGGTGGAAAATCTGGGAAGGTTATTGCATGCCATTCAAGCATGTCCCAGTCCACCATAGCTATGATCTTGAACAATAAGCAAAGTACTAGAAGCTGTTAAATGAACTGCTTCATTAAAGACAGGACAAATAAAACATTTGAGGATCATCTGTGTGAGAGATGGTAAAATTTTTAGTGACCTGAATTGAAGACTGGATACAGAAGTGTATCCATCTCAAGACAATCATGATCATGGCTAAAGTAAAAGTTTGACATCGTAGAAGAAAAGCATATACATGACAACAATGTTGAATTTACTACTAGATCTGGGTGGCTTAAGTAATTCCAGAATTATTATTATACAATGTGGAAGTGAGTGGTGAGGCTGCCGGTGCTGATGTGAAGGTAACTGAAGAACTTTTGGGAACTCTACATAAGCTGATAATAGGGAAGAGTACTTGCCAGAGCAAATCTTCAATATGGATGAAAACACCCTTGTCTGGAAACATGCCTGTGAGGACTTTGATTAATAAGGAAGCCAAGTCAATGTCAAGTTCAAGACATTTAAAGGCAGAAACAGTCTTTTCAGGGGGCAACATCATAGGCTACAAATTGAAAAACTTTGTGCTCAGGTCTACAAAGGGTGAGAATCTCAGGACGTTCAAATATATTAGTAAGCACATAGTGCCAGTGTACTTCAGGAGAAGGGATAATCCATTGCCTCTTCCAAGATGCCTTTGTGAGTTGCCATGACAGTGAAATGGAGAAACACTGTTTAGAGAATAACATACTTTCTGAGATTGTATTTATTGTTGATCATGCTTCCACACATCCTTCTCTTATTGGTGGTCCTCTCTCCAAACACCACCTCTTTGATCCAAGGAATAGGGCAAGATATTATTGTACCTTTCAATAATAGTGGGCTCATTGCCCAAGAAGATCTTTGCCCAGGTTATTACTATAATTGAGGAAGATACTTAAAAGATACTGATGCAATTATAGAAAAATTGCAACATTTCTGATTGCATGAGAACCTTACTTGAGCTTGGAGTGGAGTCGTGAAGGAGTGTATAGATCTCCTCTAGATGAAGAGACTCAAGAGATTCATCCATGACTTTGAAGGATTTCCAAGAACGAGGAGATTACAAAATTCAATGAGGTGGTGATTGAGATGGCAAATGACTTTATCCTGGGTGTAGCTGAGGATAACATGAGGAGCTCCTAAAGGTGTTGCCCAAACAATAGACTAATGAGGAGTTGTTGGGACTGCAAAAAGAATGCACAGTTGAAGAAGAGGCAAGGCAAGAAGAAATTGCAGGGAATGATGAACCCCCAAGAAAACTCACAGTGAGGAATTAGCAGAAGCTTTTGCAGAATTCAAGTTCTTTAAAATATTTAAAAACAGATCACCAGAAAGATTTCATTAATAAATAGGAAAGTTTCTGGTTAGAAGCAACTCTATAGTGGGGGAAAAAAACTAAACCAACTATTATGGGAAAAGAGTGACATCTCAAGAGGAGGCTCAAGCACGTCCTTCAGGAGGCTTTCCTAGAAGGAGGCGTTGTTGTCATAGGAGAAGACAGCTCCATGTGTGCTACTGCCACTGAAGATGTGAAGGTGGAAAACAGTGAGACTGAGGATCCTGACCCTGTGTGGGCCTCGTATGTGTATTTTTATCTTAGTTTAAAAAATATTTAAAAGTAAAAAACTAAAAATAGTTAAAAATGATAGAATAAGCATAAAAGGAAAGGAAATATTTTGAATAGTTTTTACAATGCATTTGTGTTTAAGCTAAATGTTACTACAAGAGTTAAGCTGAAGAAAATTAAAAATCTATAAAGTAAAAATGTTACAGTATAATGTTAATTTATTTCTTAAGAAAGAAAAATATTTTTTCCTAAATTTAGTGCAGTGAAATGTACAGTGCTGAAGTCTACAGCAGTACACAGTGGTGCCCTAGGCCCTCACAGTCCCTCTCGACTCACCCAGAGCAACTTCTGGTTCTGCTGACTCTATTTATGGTAAGTGAACTATACAGGTGTGCCATTTTATCTTTTATACCACATTTTTACTGTATCTTTTGTATGTTTAAATACACAAACATTTGTGATTGTATTACAATTGCCTAAAATATTCAGCACAACAATATGCTGTACAGGTTTGTAGCCTAGGGGCAATAGGCTATGCCTTGCAGATGTGTAGTAAACTATACCACCCATCTCTGTGTAGCTGTACTCTAGTATTCACACAAAAATGAAATTGCCTAATGATGCATGTCTTACACTGTGTCCCTGTTGATAAGCTGTGCATGACTGTACATCCTATAGTTATCTCCTATGTCATTGTTAATGTCAACATTTATAAATCAGTATATTTGAGGTGGGGATGATGGCACCTGTCTGTAATACCAGCTATTTGGGAGGCTGAGGCAGGAGGATGATAAGTTCAAGGCCAGCGTGGGCAACTTGGTGTGTCTGTTTCAAAAATAGGGCTGGTGATTTACCTTAGTGATACAGTCCCCTGGGTTCAATACTCTTTACCAATAAAATAAAATATAAATAGAATACAAATAGGTTTGATTTTCACAACATCAGTTGATGCTTACATGTCTGTTGACTTGAAGCTCTGATAAGAAATTCATCTCAACTGATATGACCTGATTATACCTGAAACATTTACAATCTCATGAAATAGTAGTGCTGTGAACTCCGTTTTAAAGACAATAAAACTGAGGCCTAAGTGACTTGTCCTAAACAAAATAGCTAGTGAAGTGGTAAAACCAGGTTTCTAATTCCTATCTAACTCTTATTCCTATTCTAATTCCTATTCTAATTCCTATTCTAACTCTTATCTGGGGCTCTCAGTACACTGCATTGCTGAGTATGCATTAGGAAATGACAAGACCCAGAAGCACATAATGCAGTGATCATAGTTAACATATATATGAACCTTCTTCTTGTGTCTTTTGGTGAACATGCACATACATCTTTGTTGGGTGTATCTGATAGTGGAAATGTTAGGTCATATAATAAGAGTGTGTTCCACTTTAATAAATATTATCAATTGTTTTCTATAAGTACCAATTTGTACTTTCTCCATCAGCAGTGTGTGAAGTTTTCAGTGTGCCCCATTCTTGTGAACAATTGATGGTCTTTCACATTATTATTTTGGTGGGTATCAGGAATGTCTCATTGGGTTTTCAGTTTGAATTACCTTGATGTCTAATGAAGGCAAGTGTTTTTTAATATATTTGTTGGTGATTTTTGTGTGGTGTCATGATAGTAATATTCAATTACCTAGATTATAATTTAGGGCCACATTTTTAAGAACCTGAATAATCCTTCTACTGTTGGACCAGATACTTTCTTGTATATAGTTGTTGCCATTTATTGAGTGTGACTGGATAATTCCACAGAGCTGCCTAGGGGGAGAAATGCTTTTCCACCTCTCTCCAGAAATTAAAGCTGTCATAAACAACATATATTTTTAGCAACTGGTATTTAACTTGACATGTTATTGAGGTATTTTCTTCTATCCCAATGGCCATATGCTCCCAGATGACAACTCTGAGAATGCTTACCTCTTGGAAAAAACTGACCTGTCACTGCTTGACATATGGTGAGTGGTAGGTGGACTCTTACTTCCCTATAGGGCATATCCCCCCACTGCTTTCCTGGCAAAGTCAGTATGTTTTGGGGCATGTGTCTATCAGGGTCTTACAGCAGTGACACTTCCCTTTCCAACAGAGCAAGTAGCTGAGCCTGTATCAGTGACTGAGCCTGCACATAAATTTCTTTTCAGGGTACAAACTGGGAAATGATTTTGTGAAAAGTGGAAGCTTCAGTCTTGTTCTATCATTAAAAGGCAAGGGTGGAAATAACATAAAAATTTGTAGTACATAGACTTGGGTTGATCAGCTTCTGTGAAACTTAATTTCCTTTTCTGTAAAATGGGAATCAATATACAGGACCATTTTTCAAGGCTGTTCTGAGGTTAGAGATCATGTGTGCAAGGTATCTAATCTGGTGGAGTAGTCTAACTGTGAATAAAGGGCAAAAAAGGCCTGTTATCTATGGTGCATTAAAAACTACCCACCAATTTAGTGACTTAAAATGACAAAGATCCATTTCTCAGATTCTATGGATTGCCTGGGCTTGACTAGACAGCTTCTGATCTACTTGGTATAGATTGTGAACACTTGTGACTCTATATTTAACTGAACGTGTGACTGAAGACCTGGCTCCACATAAGAACCAAACGCTGCATTCAGTATGACCAAAGCCCTTCTTCCATTTTTGTTTCCTTTTACAACAGTATGGCATCTGAACCTGACTTAAGCCCTTAGCTATCGAAGGAGCATTTTTCTTACCTTCTATTAGTCCAAGAAGGTCTATTAGTTTTCTATTACTGTGTGATACCTGAGTACAAACTTAACTGCTTAAAATAACACTCATTTATCTCACAGTTCTGTAGAGCAGAAGTCTAGGTAAACTGTTGAGTTCTTTGCTTTTGAGGCCTCAAAAGTGTGAATTTGAAATCTTGTCTCAGCTGGTACTTTTCTGGAGACTTTGGGGAATAATCCAAGATCATATTGGAATCATGGAATTTTAATAGGTCATAGAGATAGCCCACATTCAAGGGAAGGATATGGGAGGATGGTATGTTTGTCTAAGGAAGGGGGATTTTGGAAATCATATTTTCAAGTTAAGTATCACAGGCTAGGTGTGACATCAATTAGTAGCCAAAAGTCTTTGAAAGAGTTGTATAACCAAGTAAAGTGAGCAACAGAAATTTTTATAATTTCCTTGGCGGTGTTTCCTATTCCTTTGAAATAGATATCCCTTAGCCATGGAACCCATAAGAACAAGGTCTTCATTTGTCCTGTTCACTACTGCATTCCTTGTGCCTGAAGAGTGTCTGACAAAAGTCAAATAAATATTGGTGGAGTGAATGAGTTACCCAATGTGAAGTGGTCCAAACCTAGGCATAGGGTATACATGGGATAGCTTTTCACAGATGATGTTTACCTGACTCTTGCTCTGAGTGCCCTCATAAGAAATAGTTATCAGTGAACACTATTTATCTAGTACCTGATCTGAGCAATGCAGATCATGAAGAGAAAGTCAAGGAAAATTCCATAATTACTTTCAGGATTAGATTATAATACAGTTGGTAAGAAAAAATGCACAGAATAAAGACCATGAACAATGCCAAATGGTAGAGTTATCTTGCTAGGGGTACAGTCAAAAAAGAAATGATTTAAATATTCAGAAGAGGAGATGAATGGAGACTGTAAAGCCTGTAGTGGAAACAGTGTAGAAAGTGTATTTGATATGAGAAATAGAATTGGATACGTGAAATGAAGGGCAAAGGTAACTTTAGATGAGAAAAATGACCTGCAAAGCAGTAAGTAATAAATGTATATATGTATAAAGAACCAAAAAAAATTAAAAGATCATTTGTTTTGTTAGGAGGAATGAAGTCATTCATACATTTGGAAATGCAGGGGTGGGGACCACCCACTTGTGAAAGATCTAGAATTCCAGCCTAGGGAGTTGAATTTATCTAACAGACAATAGGATGTGGAAGGGATGATTAATGCATAGACCATATCCCTTAGACTATTTCAGTACAATCAGCCAGCTTCCAGGGTCTGCATCTCTATGCCTGAAGGCCTTTTTGGAACCTTGAAGAGCTACTCTAACTATGCATGGCAGTCAGATGGACTTAACTCTTTCCTCTGGGAAGATATCTTCAACTAATGACTGATGGAAAGGTAGTGCATCAATGTTCTCATCCTAGTGCACTAGTTTTCTAGAACTTCCATAACAAAGGATGATAAATTTAGGTACTTGAAACAAGACACATTTATCTTTTCACAGTTCTGGAGTCCAGATGTCCAAAATCTTGGTGATGCAGTTTCTGGGTGGAACCCTTCCTCATCTCTTGTTGCCTTCTGGTGATAGCCATCATTCCTAGGGGTTTATAGGTTTACAGATGCATAACTCTAACCTCTGCTTCCAGCTTTGCTGCAATTCTTTGTTTTTTTTTAATGTTTTTTTTTTCTTTTCAGAGAGGGATAGAAAGAGAGAGTGAGGGAGGGAGAGAATCAGTTTAATTGAGTTTTTCATGTGGCTTTCATTCCTCCAACACTTCATTGTGTACATGGTGCTGGGGTTTGAACCTATGTCCTCATGCATGCTAGGCAAGTGCTGTAACCACTTAGCCACCATGCTAGCCCCACAATTCTTTCTTTGTATTTTTACATCATCTTTTTGTAATGGCATCTGTCATATTGGATTAAGAACATATGCTAATCCAATAGGACCATATCTTAACTAATTATGCCTGCAGTGAACCCATTTCCAACTTAGATTACATGCTAAAGGTTAGGTATTAAACTATATTTTGGGGGAGATATAATTCAAAACATAACATTTAGGGTGGGAAAATCTTATGGTGTTTCATGCCATGTCCCAGAGTTTCTGCACAGTATTAGGCTCCAGTTGCCCACTAAACTGGCTGACTTCATAACACACTCTTATTACCACACTTATTGCCTTCTTCCCCGTTTCACCTCCTTAGACCCCTGAGGGTGTTTTGTGAATCTCCTAAGTAAACAGTTCAATTGGCATTTGTTTCAGGATGTGTTTCCGGGCAAAAGCAAACAGCAAATACAAAATAAGTCATTGTGGATGATGAATGATGGTCCAAACTTACTTCTTGGATTTATTTGGCAGTGTAGCAATGTCTGGGGTCAATAGTTGGCACATGGAGTGTACTGGAGTTGAATAGAGACAAAATGATCCCATATTTATTTCCATTCTGCACTGGATAGAAAAGAGTTTAACATGGGAGGGTATCTTGCTGTTTTAGTCTGCTTTTTCATCACTGTGACTGAAAAGTCCTGACAAGAACAATGTAGATGAGGAAAAATTTATCTTGGCTCGTGATTTCAGCAATTCAGCCCATGGTTGGCTGACTAGTTCTGGGCCCCATGTGAGGCAGAACATCATGGGAGAAGAGTGTGATGGAGAAAGCACCTCAGAACATGGCAACCAGGAAGCAGAGAGAGAAAGACAGAACTCCACTTACCAAGGACAAAATATCCCCAAAGGCACGCGCCCAGTGACCTTCCTCCAGCCACAGCCACACTCTTCCTGCCTATAGTTACCACCCAGTTAATCCACTCAAGTGGATTAATCCATGTATTAGGCTAAAAATTCTTCATTGTCTCACACATGAGCTTTTGGGGGACACCTCATATCCAAACCATAATATTTATTTTCTACAAATTCCTTTGGTAACTGCTTCTCAAATTATGATTAGACTAGAATCTTGATCAAGCACACTGATAATATAATTATGGTCTTCAAGTTATTTATGTGAGATTTATGCTATTTATAAAAACACTTCTGGTAGAAGTGAGGTTTAAAACTTGGTCATTTAAACATCATGCTCTTCATGTTTAGTCTTAGCATTTCTTATGTTGCTAGCTCACTTAGTTTCCTAAACATGTAAGGCTTGAAAAATTATCCTTATCCCAAATCCTCTATAAATGTAATATAATGCTTACTAAATATACTATAGTAAGTTATTATTTCAAGGCAAAAACAGAAAACAAATGCTTATTCCTTAAGAAAAATCAATATTAACAAAAATAAGTTCCATGATATCAAAGATGGTTGTGATGTAAAGTTGAAATGTGGGGAAAGAATGGTTGATAAAGGGCAAAGCGAATTATTTTCACCACCAAGTCACTGACTCCTGTGTCTGTTAGACAAAACAATGGTCATAAATCCCTTTCACATATAAAGAATCATTTGTGACAACCTTGAAATTAAGATCTAGAGGAGTGAAGAAGTAGGTAATCAACCCTTTGATCCCTGTGTAATAATGGTCCTTTCTGACTCATTTAGCAGCTGAATCCCTGAGAACATGCTCCTCTGTTTTCTTAGCTAGTTCTTGGGCCAACAGTGGGATCTTTTGCCTGTAAGGCTATGTCTGTTTGCAGCACTGTGTCTGATATCATACACTCCCACATTTATCTAGCTGTAGTTGCATTGCATTGGAGCCCAGATGAAGGGGCCCATGAGGTTCCATTTCTGATTAGATAGACTGTTTTTTTATGATGCATGGCTCATGACTCCTGCAGCTATTATATTAGCTGTTCTACTCTGTGTTCCAGTAGTGGTTTATTTATATATGTATCCTCAATTCTTAATTTAGTGACTTATAGGAAATGCTCAACATATACTTGTTAAATATAGATTGCTTAGAAATTCCCAAAAGTGTTTGGGATGAAACTCTGAGGCTAAGAACTGAATATATATACATGAAGGATGAAATTGACCACTCATGAAGGCAAGCCACATAATCAGAAGCTCAAATTTCTGAGTATGCATAAAGGACATATGAAAATAGCCCCTAAGGAATCATAGCTTTTTCTGGGTCTCTTTCACTGGTGATGTGTTTGTAAGCTAAATGTTTATTTTCTTAACATGAGTTAGGGAATAATGAAGTGAGAAAAAGGAATGGAATGAAGAAGTCGTGAAACATATATTTTGTTGAGTAGTGAGGGATGCTTTTTTGCCAAAAAGAGCTCAATTCCTATAGAAGGTTGCCCTTACTTAGAAAAACATCTGTTCTAAATATGTGTGTGCATCCCCAATATATATGTATGTGAATTCTATGTACCGTACTATGTATTATACTGCTGTGCTATATACACATGCTCACACACATGTGTAACTTAGCTGGTAATTGCTTAATGCAGTACTAACACTAAAACCACATTTGGCATGGTTAAACCATCATGTTTTTGGCATGCTTTTCTCATGGATGTTCAATGGCTCCACAGTGTTGTCCAAAGTAGGGAACCCAGATCAGCATGAGAGTGCCATGTTGGTAGAAGTTGCTGGATAAAACAGACCTTAGCCATCTCTGACTCAACACATAATGCAAACAGTCAACATTTTGTTCTAGATATTAGAAAGGCAAATACTCTGCAAAGATTTCATTGGAAGAGAATGTTGGAGGGTGGGAGATGAAGAACCAGAGGATTATTTTCAAATAGTAAGCAAAGACCTTGAAGCAACGTAATAACCACCATCCATAGCGCTCCTGCTCTGTGCCAACTACTATGAGCCTCTTGGGTAAATCTCAGCACAGTAATGTCTGATGCGGATGTCCATGTTTTGAAATAGAGATGTGGAAATGGACTATAGGTCACAACTTATAACAGACAGAACAAAGATTCAAAGCTAGGTTGCATAAATCTGAAGTGTTTGCAGTGCACTACCATGCAACATGTTAGTACAGAATAGATGGAGACAAGGCTTTATCTTAATATGTCAAAGAGCATCAACAAGCTTATGAAATTGAAGAGGAACCAGATCAGATTATTATCACAATTAGTTGTTGAGATCTTCAATGAGGAACAACCTATACTGATACTGGAATCCACTGACTATCTTTATATTAGTAAGTGAATAATTATTTTTGTCATTTAATAAGGCATACAGTTAAGGAATCACCTTCAGATCTTATCAGAGATATTGACCTTGAGCTACCAGGGTTTGTAAGACGTGGCCCTGAAGAGCAGTGAGAGCCACCCAATCAGCCACTCTTGCTTCAGATTGCCTCCATGTAAGTCTTGGCTGCTCTATAGACTGCAGCTCTATAGACTGCAGTTGCCTCAAGCAAGCCAAAGTAGTTCTCCCAAGGGAATTTCACCCCATGCAAATCACTCTTAAACTTAGAACTGACCAGATGCATCTCATCTCCATGTCAGCTCTGGCATTGTTTCACCTTGGGATTCAAAGGCTGCCAATTTACAGCAGACAGGCAGCTGGTCTTCACCTAATTCAGGATATGATGTGAGAGGAGTCTGTAGTGAAACAGTAAGATTTCTAAGAGGGGGCATAGCATTTAAAAAATAAAAATAACACCTGTCATCCCATCAGGGAGACCACAGTTTACAAACATTATTAGAGTTGACCATACTGTCTCTGGACGTATACTGCTCATTAGCTAAGTAAAGAAGAAATCTTTCCTTATTACTGAGGCAAGAAATTACATCTTATGTTTTCAACCTGACTTTGGCAGTTAGCAGAACCCACTCTGTGACCCTCAGCTTTTAGTCTGTGGGCAGCAGAAAACAAAGTGTCTGTAATCAAGCTGGGAGGAGCTGTTCCAAGCCTGAATGTACCCAAGGGAATCTTCAGAAAGAGCAGAATGAAAGCTAAGGTATGCAAATAGAGCTTTGCAGGGGGAAAGATTAAATGTTGCTATTTGAATGCATAAACCTTTTCATGTTTAATAAGTACTCACAGATCTAGGAAAGTTAGAGGAAATAGTTACAAACAGTATCCCAGGTGAGCAGCTTGGGCCCAGGGCAAGCACTATGTCTGTATTTTGTAGCTCTACAAGAACCCTCACTTAGGTTGTTTTAGTATCCTAGATTTTCCAGGCATGAGCTGCTAACCTACACTGCTTTTTATGACCAATGTCTATCACCATCACAATAAACACTATCTTATGTTTTCAGAGAACAATTCTGCCTCTTTCTCCCCAGTATTAAGTATTTTGGGTGGAACTGAATAATTCCTTGCTCCCTGATCCAGGAATGGGTACATGAGTTAGTTCTGACCGTTCCTGTTGAGACAGCTGGTCAGTTCCCTAACTTTGCTGAGTAAGGTACAGATATATTGTCCCCAAGATGGCCCTGAGAGACTCAACTATGAGAATTGCTTTCTCTAGAATTTTTGAGACAGAGGAGGTCTCTTTCTGTTAAGGTTGGTTTCTGAGCTGATAGGAGGAAGACGTGGAGTAGCAAGCATCTCTTCACCATAAGGGATGAGTTGTGAAGCAGGAAAACAGAGTCTAGCAAAAGAGAACAACTAAGTCCTGATGACAGTGATGGAGTTCCTAGGACTTGCCTTAGGTGCTATCATAATACATTATCTTTCATTGATGAGGCCAACATTGCATTAAGCCACTTTCCACTAGTATAATCCTGTTGCATGTATTTCTCAAGTCTTTTCTAGAGTATGTCCTTAAATTGTCAGAGCCTGGCATCCCACTGTCAGACCTTTTTGATTCTGAGGCTATCCCTCAGTCCCCCATCTTATTCCTTTAGACCAGTGGTTCTTAATAAAGGATGATTTTATTTCCTAAGGGATTCTTGGCAATATATGGAGACATTTTTGGGTATCATGAATGGGAATAAATGGGTATAGGCCAGAGATCCTGCTAAGTAATGCATACAACAGTCACCCCACAACAAAGAATTATCTAGCCAAAATGTCAATAGTGTCACGATTAAGAAACAGGGCTTTAAATATCATAATCATCCTCCTTCCCAGGCACTAGTGCTTTCTAGCATTAAGTTTTTATTCAACAATCGTACATTAGAGGGCACTGGGCTAAAAACTATAACATGTTTGATGAAGCACTGATGATCAGGGTGTAGTCCTTGCTGTCAGGGACTTTAGAGATGAACTTGACACCAGTGGTCTAGTCCTCTTCTTACCTCAGTTAACCTTACTGAACCTCAGATCCATCTTGAGATTGTCTAATCTTGGGATATGGGACATCCCGAACATGGTCCATTCTGCTGCCTCTTGAATTGAATCTTGACAAGTAACATTCATTATCCTAAATAGCTAGCTCCTCTAGGCATAGCAAAGTATCTCTTCCAATGGGAGTGGAGAATTTTGCATGGGCTGAAGGAACTTGAGCTTTTCAATTTTTTATTTTTTGAAGCTTTCATGGGTTCACGGAAATCTATCTCTGGAGAAGCAGCAGACCATAATTATGCCTTTTTGACTCCATGATGTGATCCGTAAATAGGTACTGGTTGAAAGGAGACCATTTATAAGAACCAGGGAAGTGAATGCAGATGTGCTATTTAGTTTAGAGTATTTGTAATATATGATTTTGGAAAACTGTTTGTTAATGTCTGGTGCATAACCTCTCAAGGTCTCCTTTCCACATTATTATGCTACTAGTGTATTATAGGCCTCAGAAATTCTATCTAAAGAACTGGATTTTTGTGGTTGAATAAGAGGCTGGGGAAGAATTACAAGAGTACATATTTTTCCCCCTAAGTGAATCAGATGGAAAAAACAGGCTGCAAAGACATGCTATTTTGAAAACCTGGTCATATATTTTTAGCTTGTGAAACCTCTGCTCTGACATGCATCCTCATGGGGACAAGCCACAGCTGCTAAAAGAAGGGAAGCCCAGCTCAGCTCCTCACTACTCACAGCAGGCCACACAGGACCATAGGATGCAAGGGAAGCCCTTTCAGGTTCCAGCTGTGATAATCCTAGAATTTACATGGCCACAGACTCCAACCATACAAAGTTATTTTTCAACATAAAACAAAGGTGCCCTGGGGCCTGGCCTGCTGCTAAGAGACTAGGGGTAGTGAAGGATGAGGTGAGAAAGACTGTGATCTAAAAAAGGGAAGTCAGAGTATCTCTCTTTCAGAGCAGCAGTGTTTTTTACAACTCAGCATTGGAGGTTGTTGGAGGTTGTTGCAGGAATGACATCACTGGGCTTCTTAATTTGTCATCTTTAAATTCCTCTGCAGTCAGTGAAGCCAGAAACAGTTTGCCTTCCATGATTTCTCCAGAACTTGGGATAGGGGTTTTCCCGGGCCTTTCAGGAGACTGACGTTCTACCTACTGAGGTACCTTCACATTTTTATTCTTTTTTAAAACATTTTTCTGGCCCTGAGTTGGTGCTAAGACCTCATGCATACTAGACAGTGCTCTACCAGGGAGCTACGTTCCCAGCCCTTTCCCGCTTTTTAGCCAGATCATTTGTCAGTAGAAGAATCGCAATGTGCTTTATTGTTTTCATCATTTATGAACTCTGAGTGCCTCATAAAAATATATTCTCTTTTGATTCTTTTAACTTTGTGCTAATGCACAGAGTATTAAAATGGAATCCAGTTATCTCTTCTTGAAAACACAACACAATGAAGATGGCTAAGTTATGAAAGGCACAAATAATGACGGAAATACATTTCATACTTAACCACTGCATGACGCCCTTTGTTGCGCATGCTGCTTCCATTGCCCAGTTTCATCTCTATGATGATGATGCAAGTATAAAGTTTTCCCTTTATTAATACAAATGTGGTGTCTTTGAACTATTTCAACATGGAATCCTTCCTGGAATAGAGCCTGTAATGGAGGGGGTGGTCCAATTTATATGTGGGGAGCAATTTGTAAAACAACTGATGAAATAACTCTGGATAAGAAAGGTAAACTAAGAAGTATCTGCAACTATTTGTGAAGGTAGAATACCTTGTTGCAGACACCTTTCAACTGAGAATAGACAAATTATTGAAAACAATCTGCTGCAAGTTTAAAAGCAGATGAGAACCAAGTCAGCTCTTCCTCAGAGAAGTCATAGAGAAAATCCTGAATTGATTAGATGCCTTCCCTTCCCCTTGAGGCAGGTGCCTTCCAAAACAGTGGCTTAGTTCATAAGAAACTGAGAGGAGCTTTTGGAAATTTTGCAGGGCTGAGGTAAATATCATATATCAGGAAATGATCTAGGCCCTTTATGCACATTATCTCATTAAATCCTCACAAGATCATTATGAGGTAGATTAATTCTTTAATATTTTAGAGGTGAAAAGACGGAGATATAATCAGGCTAAGTAACTTCCTTTCTCAGATCTCTCTGGATTGCTAAATATGCCATGTTATATCCCAAGATTCATTACCTTGCTCAGGTATTCACAGAACCTTGAATTGACTGCCAGTCATTCCACAGGTATTACTTCATGGTCCTTTTGTGCTATTCAGTGTGTCAGGAGCCAGGGCACAGATTAAAAGAAAAGAGAAAGCATAGGCATTTTTCCTAGGAAATTCACAGGTAAAAGGGGAAACCAAAATGTAAATGAACAGCTTTAAGGGACCCAAGGGGAAACTTATCCTGTAAATGAGTTTGATTTCATTTGGAAAACATTGTGGAAACCTTAAAGAATTTTTGCACAGAGATAGATGGTGAACATTAATTCAGTCAAAAGCTGATGGCATCCAGAGCAGTGGTTGTGGAATGGGAATTGAGATCAGGTCAGAGATTTGAGTGTAAAAGCAGACCTCAGAGTGGGAACACTGCTTTTTTTCACTTTGGCATCCAGGATTTACTGGTGTAGACTGGTGTACTAGCAGTGGGAAGTCAGTGTAGATTAAAGCAACTTCAAGTAGTGTATTTGTATTATCAACATCACCTTGGTTTCTAGAGACCATTCTTCTTGCTTGAGGTGGCAAGAAGGGCTTCTCTATGGCAGAAAAATCACCCATGAAATCGAGGCAGAACATGTAAAGGTAGAGTACACATGTGTACATGGCCTGGGATCATAGGTGGAAAGATAATTCTCATTCATTACCAGTCCTTCTCATCAAAATTCCAAACAGTTTGAGAATTTCATGTTCCAAATGCAACTGCTAATTCCTGTTTAGTGCATATGCAACCATCTGTTTCTCATCCTCTTTGTCAGATGCTGGTCAATTCGTGAGCTGAGAAAGACAGAGATTCTCATTACTGGGAGCAGAGAACTTGTGAGCAGGGCCTGTATGCTGGAAAGTCATTGATGAGTTCCCTTTTCTTTTACCTGTGATAGGATTGGGCTCTACCATCCTGTCTGTTTTCAGAGTAAATCTTGTTTGGGAGTACTAAACCTTTGTCTACTGTGTTAGTCAGCTTTCTGTCATGATGACAAATAGCTGAGATAAATAATTTATGAAGAGAAAATGTTGATTTTTGGCTAACAGTTCTGAAGGTTCTAATGCATGATTGGTCAATCCTGTTATTTGTACCTGTGGAAAATAACATGATGACAGGGTGCATGGCAGGGTAAAACCATTGAATCATGGCCAAGAGACGAGGAAAGGGCAGGAGTCCCCCCCTCACCTTGAAGTGCATGCTTCCAATAGTGCCACCAGGGGACAGAGTTTAGTGCATGGATCTTTAGGGGACATTCAGTATCCAAACTATAGGATCTACATGGCAAATGGCACACATTTTAGCTCACGTACACCAATACATTTTTTTACCTTATTCCATAATCCAGTTTCTACCTATACTTTAAGAATCTTGTCTTTCTTTAAATTTTATTTTCTTTTAATTCCTCCAACTAGAGATCTTTCTAAAATATTCTGTTTCATTTTCCTATTAAAACATAAATAAAATTATGGAATTTTTGGTGTGATACAAAATTATCATGATTGTCAGTGTTTTCTTGGATAGTACAATACCATTGTTGCTGTTGAAGTGTTTGGTGTTATACAAAATGCCCTAGACACAACATTTTAATATGGGTAGCTCTGTCTCCCAGATTTGCAGAGGGTCATGGTACTGCATCACTAACTTCTAGACTGATGCCCTGTTGAACCCAACTTGGCCATGCTTGTGTCTCCTTCTGAATTGTGCATGGCATTTTGATACCTGCAGCAGCATCATTTTTCTGGATGGTTGCATTTTTTTGTAATACTGAAAACTATCTCAGTAAATTTGAGGGTAAATGGTAACAAAGAGTAGCAGATGACCTTTCAGAAGAAAGGATATATTTCTGGAGATACTATTTGTCTGAGTTTGCAGTGAGTCATTCCTCTGCAATGTCTCTCTCTTTCAGAGTTAAGATTGTCCTTAACTTCTGCTTCACTTTTGGAATGTTCAATATCCAAAGTCTCAAACTATAGTTTTCTTAATGTAACCAATATATTTAGAACTTTAAAAATCCATCTTGAACTTTGCCTGTCCTTCTTACTGTAATCCCCAAATAAAGTAAAAGAAGTAATCCATTTTCAATAATTGTTCATTCCATGGAGAAGTACTGTACCTTTGAAAGTTTTATTTAGCTGATACACAGAATATGTTACCCAACTTTTCATTTGGTTGTGAGGGTAATCTGTGTATCCAAGGGAAAAAATAAGGACCAGGGGATGGCAAAGCTGAATTGGTGAGCAAAACCAAAATTATGCCAGGATGTCAAGTAGTGTGAGTGGAGGGTTTGGGGGGTGAAGGAGAGTTGTCAGACATGAAGTAGCACAAGCAGATATAGAAATCTGCACCAGGAGAGAAGAAGCAACTCAACTAGGAAACAAATTAAGTAGGAGGAGAAATGAGGGATAAGGGGAGAATCTTGAGTGGCCACTGAATTGGACACCTTGCTTTAGCTCAAATCTCCCTTGGACTAAAGAACTCATTCCCCAGCTGCTGATAGTACTGCCAAACGATGTCCCTCAGTTGTTGACCCTCTTTGGGGATGGGCATCTCTCAATGTCCGACCAAGCAGTCTAAAAAGTTTACCCCAATTTAGACAGCTTTGAAGGGGTTTCCCAGCCCCAGAGCTTTGCATGGGGTCAACTGAGTCCATCACTGTGACTGCCACAGTCCAGCTGCCCAACCCTACTGCCCTCCTTTCCCTTCCACAGGTATTGATCCCCAAAGCACTTTGTCATAAATATCCTGCACATTCATATTCATCCTAGAGGCTGCTTTCCAGAAAACCTAACCAGAAGCAACCACCAGATTCCTCCTTTTGTGTTTGCAGCTTGCTCCTATGGGTCGTCTGTGGTGAGATGTGAGGATGCGTCAGAACTCAGTTAAAATTCGTGGTCCAAGGGTCTTTCATTTCTTTATATAGCCTACAATGCTAAAAATGTACAAAAGGAGAATCTACGCAGGTGAACTCAAGTGTTGGTGGCCCTATGGATGTGCAAAACAAGGTGTCGTCTTTCCTGGATTAGGTCACATTCAATTTCAGAAGAGACAAGAATTGGAACCCAGACATATAGATGGTTCTTCCAGCTAAGGTGCTAACAAGGTGGTTCTAGAAAGTTAACTGAGGTCTATGATGAGCAATCCATTAGTAAGAGGGAGGTACAAAGAGGTAAATGAATGCTGTCTGAGCTGCCTCTGGATGTTGGAGTCCACTGGAGCTGAAGAGACCTGATATTTAGAGTCAAAACAAGACATATTACATGGGTTCTTTGAAATCTAGAAGTGAGTGACAGATGTTAATAAAGAAGAGATCTTAAGCACCAAAGATTTCTATAGGCTGATGAACATTTGAAGCTTGCTGCTGAAGATTGACAGGTACTGCTGGCATCCGGGCAATCCTAGCAAGAGAGCTTTCAAGCCATGACAAAGGCAACATGCTGCAGCACTGCCTCTTTTTCATTTCAATGAAGGCTAACTCTCCAAACTCAAAGGCACATAGGTGGGACCTTCCAGATCATTTTGTCTCTTAACTCTATGGCACCTATAATTGTGTTTGATGAAATGGAGTACAGTGGGATTGGCACAATACATTTCTTAATTTTTTCAGAGCAGAATAAAGAGTTCTGAACACAGAACTAGGTGCCTTACTTTTGGAAATTACTCCTGGGTCCTAAGTGCTCAGGTGTTGCTCTTGTACCCATATCACTACTCCTCCTTAAATTCAGCTTCCCCACCACCCAAGGATGCAGATATACTCATGATTAATTTAGGATAGGTCAAAAGTCTAAGAGTGATAGTGTTGGGAACTAAGATGGTAATTTTAAACAATGGTACTCAACACTTTTGGAGCATGACAGATTAAAAATGAGGATATTTTGCTAGCACAAAATTCAAACTGATACTAACCAAGATGGACACAATTGTAACACAATCACATTTACAGTGCAACAACATCTTGCAGCATCTGTGAAAACATGCACACTATACATTTTGTCCTCCTTAACACAGGCTATTATTAAGTAGAAGTATTTGTTGCCCTGATGTCAGACTCTTCATATTTAGAAGGCAGAATTCTCGGGTTCTAGGAAATGGGCAGTCCTCCAACTTGACAGTCTTTATTCCTCTGCCTCTGGATTCAAAATCTTAGCCATTGTGCATATGTGCAGAAAAAATATAAACTTTGTTCAAAACAGCAGTATGCTGGCAAAAAATTCTTGAGGTATATGCAGTGTTTGTGTTGAACACTGGAAAAATCAATTGACTATGAATTCCTATTTTTAACTGGTCTATCTCACATCCTCCACTGTCCTAATTTTACTGTCTTATTTTCATAGATGAAAAAGGGGGAATGAGGAAATTAAATGAGTCCCTGAGCAGTTTCTTTAAAAGCCAATATCATTTTATGTTTAGTAGGTCATAACCTAGTAATATATATATCATTTAAAAAATCCCACACAACAGGCAATATACATAACCACTTCCTTCTTTTTGTTTTATTTTGTTTTTCCACTGAATATGATATACTGGAGCAAAGTCCATTTAGTTATGTAGCATCACTTTATTTTCTTTAAAAAATTGTATAATATTGCATTTTGTGGCAGTATTCCTGATTTAATGAACTGACCCAATAGCAGGTATCTAGGTTGTTTTCACTGCAAACAACGCTACAACCACTTTTTTTGGTCTATTAATTTACAGACTGCAAGATACCTATAAATATCCCATCTGAACTTATACCTGTCTTGTAAAATTCCTCTGTCCCAATAAGATCCCTCCTTCATGGATAATAAGGAAAGACTGGGATGGAAGGTGTTTTTCCACTCCCACCCTACCATTGTAAGCACTGAGCCCTGAACTTGTTTTCCATCAGTACCTTGCTACCTGGAATTTCTCTTTGTGAGTCACACTGGATCATACTCTCTGCTTCACTCCAGGATACTTTTCTGTACCGAACATCTGACAAATCCCTACTCCATCTTTTAAAACCTGTTCAAACACCACCACTTGGGTCCAGACACTCCTTCCATTCCCATAGTTAAACGTTGCCTTCTTCCACTGACTTCTGCCTTGTGCATATTCCCTTGCTGCCCAAAAAGCCCTCTAGCATGGTTTTGTGTGTACTTGTTTTCCTAGTGGACTCAGACCCTTGTGCATTGGGACTATGACATACTTGTTTTCCCATCTTAAAAGACAAGTGAATAGATATGTGGTTTTGGTTCCCTGTAATTGTGACCTTTGCTGTATTATGTGCTGCCTCCCATATCTTAGTGGGTTATACCTTTATCAACTTTCCTCTGAGATTTGGGAGTTGTTTCCTTGTTCCTCTATTTGAAGTTTGTCTTTGAGTGTTCTCTGTGGAGCTTGCTTTGTGTCCATGTATGCTGCTAATTGTTCTTATTGTGGAGTTTTTTTTTTCCCCATTAAATTTAAGGCTGAGTTGTTAAGTGTAGTGTTTTTGGCTGGCAATTATTTTCTTTCAATTCTTAATGTTTCACTCCATGCTCTCCTTTCCTTTATGATCTGAGTTGAGGAATCCAAAATGATCCTTATTGGTTTGATTCTGTGACTTA
>PVKS010018068.1:0-40821 GCA_004027875.1 Aplodontia rufa
GTAGAAATGCAACCACCTTTCTAAGGGCCTCCCTATGCTAGTCAAGGAAAGATAGGGCAACCATATGCTGGCTTTGTACCCCACTTCCCCGCAGTCCCCTCACCCCCGTCCCCCTCTTCCCTCTCCAGCTGCCTTAGTCTTCTCCTTCTCCAGCTCCTCCCTTCTGGGGCCCTCTCCACCCTGCAGGGCTGCTTGCCTGTGCTCTAGGTGTTGTGTCCTTTTTCTCCTGGAAAGTAAAGCAGAGTGGACTAACCTTACTTATTCACTCTGACCAGGCCATGATCTAGGTTAAATGGTTACCAGAAAGCCAAACTATAGGATGAGGGTGAGCGCAAAGGGGTAGGGAGATTGCCGCTCAAAAATGGCTCCAGGGACCAGCCTCCCAACAGAATTTACAAGACTTCTCCAAAGAGCGGAGTGAAATGCTTTGTCAACAATTTGTAGGACACAGGACATCAGCTTAGGGCCTTCAAGGAGAACTAATCAGTGTGGTCTTATGTCACAAGTCTGTCAAGGCCAAAACTACTGAGACCTCCACAAAGAGACACAGGAACTAAGGACTTGTCACATGCCATCATACCTCAGATGCTTCCAGGAATTTCTAGGGTAATGTCAACTAAAATTTACTCTCCAAACCAAAGACACAAATTAACCATTAAGCATACTATCTACAAAGCCTTTTAGAATAAGACAGGAAATTAAAAGATACTATTAAATTTTTCCAGATTACAAAAATGGAAAATTTCCAAATTCTTTTTATGGAATAAAAAAATCACTCATATCAAAGCCTGACCAAAGATGCCCTGACCCTGCCAAAAGACAAACAAATGGAAAATAATTTTTAGCTCATATTAAGGTCAAATAGCTAATCCGATAAAATATAAGAAGTTCCTAGAAATAATTGAGAAGCAGAAACAACTGATTGAAAATGGGCAAAGGATAGTCAATTAACAGAAAATGAAACTCCATGTTTTATAATATGAGAAATGTTCAAGCTAATAAAAAGTGATATGAAAACTAAAGCAATTATAAGATACCATTTTTTACCTATCAAATAATAGTTTGCTAACACACTGTGTTAGCACCACTACAAGCAACCTCCCATTCGTTGCTGGTAGGACAGTCCCAAGACCAATCCAGTAACATCTATCAAATTTACAGAAGAATATAACCCAAAAATGTGATTCTATGGTACTGTCCTATAAAGACATCTGCACAGATGTAAAATTTTATATGTATAAGCTTCATTCTACGCAGCACTATCTGTAATAGCAAAGATCAGAAAATATCTAACTGTCCATCAAAAGGAGGGCAGGGTAAGAAGTGGCTGTTTCACTGTGTGTATGTATGTGTATACAATCTGCTTTTTCAAATCTTTAAAAACTACATGAATATATATATATATTTTTTTAGAAAAGGTGCTAAAATTAGATTCAGTTAAAACAGTTCAGTGATAAAGATTTTTTTAAAAAATCACCTTTAGGGGCTGAAGCAATGGCTCAGTGGTTACTGCGCTTGCCTGGCATGCGGAAGTACACGAGTTCTAACTGCAGCACCACATACGCAACAAAGTGTCAGAGCAACTAAAGCCACCTGAAAAACTAAATAATACTGATTCTCTCTTTCTTTCTCACTGTCCCTCTCTCTTAAAAAAAAAAAGGAAGAAAAAAAAAAACTCTTACCTAATCTTAGAGCCCCAAATCACTAATCTTTAATTTTGCAGTTCAAAGATCTTACTGATTTTGCTCTTTTCACCAAGTTTTAATATAGCCTTTGCCCTAAATCATTCACTGTGACCTAAAGAGAAATGTCTAAAATGAGGCACTAGAATTTCTGCTCATGCTATGCTTAGCTGAGAAGACATTTTAAAATTATATTCCTTCACTTCTCTCTTCTCCTCCTTTTACTAAAATTACGTATATCACTTGTTAGTCTTATTTGGAACACATAAAAATCACAATGGTCTTTCACTCAGAGCCCCACTGTGAACACCAATATGAGTGGGAGGTGTGGTTCATCAAAATGGTACCAAAACAGCCCAATACACACACAAAGAGTGGGTAGTGGGGGCTGGAACAGTGGCTCAGCAGTTCCAGCGCTTCCCTGGCATGCACAAGGACATGGGTTCAAACCCAAGCACCACATATGCAACAAAGTGTCAGCAACAAAAGCCAAAATGAACACTAAATAAAAAATTGACTCTTTCTCTCTGTCCCTCAAAAAAAAAAAAAGAGTGAGTAGTGGTGACTGGTGGAGAAAGTGAAGAGAAGGGAGCTTCTCTGGTCCCAGAAGTAACTGGCAATGCCCTGGGGAAGAAGTGGGAAGCCAGAAGGCTTAAATCTCATACTAAAGTACACTGTCATCATTCACACTTTTGCTGGCCTGTTCTTCAGTGTGGCTTCTCTCTCCTGAAAACAGGACCTACAACCTAGTATTTTCTGCTTTTCTGTATGCTCATGGCACCTCATGGTGAGGTGAGGCAGGGAGGACATCAATGCACTTTCACCAGCGCTCCTCTGTGAAAGTTAGAAACAATACCCTGGAGGAGCCCACTGATACATGAGGAACTGTAAAGAAGACAGAAGATGGAAGACACAATCTGCTTGGAGGGACCGTTATCTTTCCTCCCAGCAGCTTTGACCAAAGGATTCAAGAAAGGATGAAGAGTACACAAAGGGAGCTAAAGCAGGGAAACCCACCAGCAGGACCACCACTGGATGGATGAACAAAACACACAGATGGAGGCCTGGAACAGAGAACACTGTTATATAACCTCTCCTAGACCTCCAGATTGCCTGTAATCCGAAAACAAACCTGAAGCATCGTCCAATAACAATCAGCAGGAAGAAGCTCAGGTGAGGAACTGAAGCCAGGAAAGCACAGGACCAAGGGCCACAGTGCCACATGTTAATAGGAAGAACAGGCAGGCCACTGGGCCATAGACACAGGACAGCAAATTACCTGTTGAGCAGTCCATGCTCATCAGGCCAAGCTCACTGGTAGTTTTCATTTTCTTAGCAGTGTGCTCTGAGGTAGTAGGTGAGATCAGAGGGTTTGTGACAGAAAAACAGGAAGCATTCACACCAAGGCCACTGCCTGGGGTCCGTTCAGCCTGCTCCATCTTCCTTTTCTGCGAGGGCAGGGCAATGGAAGAAGGGGTCATTGCCAATGCAGTCTGTGCTCTCCCAAGCAGGTGGCAACCAGGGATGGAGTGCTGAAGCAGGTAATGATCGATCCTGGCCTTCAGGGAGGGATGGGGCAGGGGCTGGGAGTGTGGAGTGAAGGCTACTCCTGTGAAAGGGTCACTGGGTACTCGGCCCCATGTAGCTTCACTGCGGTTACACTTCTCCAGTGTGCTCTGGTCGATGACCTTGCCTGAGGGTAGCAGCATGGGACAGGGCATGATCTCCAGGGTGATGGGATCCAGAAACTCCTCAGGCACATCACCAACTGCCTCAGCCAGCTCCTGTAGGCTGGAGGGGGCTTGCTGGGCCTGAGTCACAGAGTCACAGTCACTCTCCATGGGCAAAGCTGGGGTCTGCACAGCCAAGGCCTGAGACAGACTTTCTGAGGCCACCAGCAGGACACTGTCTATCACCTCCTGAGAGCAGGTCTTAGCCGGCTGACCCCACACTTCCAACCGCTTAATGCAGGGGACACCACTGCCAGTCATGTGGGTGATCACAATCCTGAGGTGGGCCACGTGGCTAAGGGAGAGAGTGCCTTTATTCCAGAGCTCCTGGGCCACTGTGGCAGGGGACGGGAGTGTGACTTCCATTGGGCTGAAGGGTGGCCTGGCCTTGAAGCCCCTGTGGCTGAACACCACCTGGCTCTGATTTTTCAGTAAGACTTTGCCGACCAGGGTAAATGCCTCCTTGTCAGGAACAGATGGCTCGGCGGGGCCTGGGGTCTGGCACCCGGGTGTGCTCCAAGAGGCTCTGCTGGACAAGGCAGAAGTGTACATTTCAAGGCCAGTGGCACTCTGGCCTCCCCCAGCTGTGAGGTCTATGTTAATCATGCAGATTTCCACATTGAACGGAAAGGAGACTGTCACGTAGACTGGTGGCTTAATGAAATACTCTGTCCTAAAACCATGGCTTCTCTTTGTGAGGTCCTCAGAGATGAGATTTTCTACTTCGTAACCATCAGCTGATATCTGGATTTAAAGACAAACACGAGACACTGATCCAAAAGAAGACACTGTTTTTCAAGAACCTGTCATTTCTAAGAAAACTAGTCTAAGTTACTCATTTTAAAATTTCCTCTCCTAAACTGAATTGTCCCAGGTTTTTGGCAAATTCCAAGTTCAGGTCAAAGGCTGAGGGTAACTGTGTCCACAACTATAGCCCAATCTTAAAAATATGAACAATAAAACTCCATGCAACCTAACCAAAAACCCTTGCAAGATAACATCTCTGTGAACAGAGAGCAGGTATGCTAGTGGTTTTTATGTTTTGCTTTGTTTTTGTTCTTCTCCAGAGGAAGAAAACATACAGATTTAAAGGAAAATAAAAATGCTTATTAAAATTCTCAATTATGTATTTGGACCCCACCAATTATAACACTTTTCTTAAGAAGGCAAAATAAACAAGCTGCTTATAAATCTATGAATGATAACACTTGGTTAAAAAAATGTGTGTTCAGGAAAAAGGACCACAAAAGACTATGGGACATTAAAACAATGAATGGGCTATGGTATAAGATTTGTAACATTTTCCCTTTGTAACATTTCTTTCTTTTTAAAGAAAGAGGGACAGAGAGAGAGAGAGAGAGAGAAACGATTTTTATTTAGTTTTTCATGTGGCCTTCTCTGCTCCAGACTTCGTTGTGTACATGGTGCTGGGATTCAAACTCGCATACCTACGTGTGCCAAGCAAGCACTGTAACTGCCAAGCCACCGCTCCAGCCCCCTTTGTAACATTTCTAATACTTGTCATAATTAATGGACATTTAAAGATATCTTTGTCTGAAAGAGTCTGCCGAACAAATCTGGGAACTTGAAACAATATGCTATGTGCAGAAACTCTAAATTAGGGAAGGGGTTCAATTTTTCCCTTGGTGTTTCCTTATTTCTTGCTTTGGATCACAGATAGATATTTTCCTTTGCCCAAAAAGGGAGGAAGCTTAATTCAAATAATAGCAAGAAATCCAAAGAACAAATATAAAATTACTTGTAGCATTAGAAATTAGCAAAATAGGGGCTGGAGCGGTGGCTCAGTGGTTTCGGCGCTTGCCTGGCAAGCACAAGGACCCGGGTTCAAACCCCAGCACCACGTATACAACTAAGTGTTGGAGCAACGAAGGCCATGTGAAAAACTAAATAAAGTTATTTCTCTCTTTCTCTGTCTCTCTCACTGTCCCTCTCTCTTTAAAAAAAAAAAAAAAGAAATTAGCAAAATAGCCAGATATGATGCTGCAGGCTTGTAATCCCAGTGACTGGGGAGGCTGAAGAGGAAGACTGCAAAATTCAGCTTGAGCAACTTAGTGATACCCTGTCTCAAAAAATAAGAAGAGTTTGCAGTGTAGCTCAGTGGTAAAGTACCCTTGTGTTCAATCCCCAATATCAAAAAAATTTAGCAAAAGAACAAAAGAACCTGTGGGGGAGAGTACTACCACCTTTGCTTTGACTATGGATGGAACTGAAATTGACTGCTAGAGAGGGAAAAAGACAATGAAGAAGACCCCATACAAAATGAGTCACAGCTCTCCTCATAATGGTGCTCTATGATTCCACAGGTGAGCCTGTCCCACGCTTACCTAAATGTCACCTGGAGGAATCCAAGGGTAGAAGTATGATAACCTGAAGCAAGTCCCCATGTGCAAGGCAGGAAATGGGGAAAACCCATGAAAAATATATATTATATATTTATGTGTATATATTTGTTTTGTTTACCTTGTTGCAGTGAATTCTTGGTTTAAACTGTGGGAGACACAGATTTATTACCATCTTTGTGGCTGAAAGGATAGCTTCCAAGTATTAGAGACAGTCTTAAATAAAAAATAAAACTTGCTATTAGTCATATCAGTTGAAATTCAATTCCAAACTTTCAGAAGTTGATTCCTAAGAGAAGAGAATCAAACAGGGTAACAACACAAGCTTCAATATACACACACTCTCACAGACAATACCCACTCTCCTTAGGTCCTACATATGATGCTCAGAAAAAATTAGCCACTGAAAAATCATGAAAGAGATTTCTAGTGAGGCTCCACAGGTTGGCAAAGCCTGCCAGTTCTCTGGCCAACAGATGTGCTGAATATGCAGTGGAGGCAAGGCCACTCAGATCTGCACGAGGCGCCCTGCAGAAAGGAACAGTCAAAAATGACAAACCTCCGTTTCTCTCATATGTGGAAGCTAGAATACATGGGGAAGCAGCATGTTAGATGGCTAAGCTAATAATAACTTCAAATTGTATGATTCTCAACCAACAGGGAGATGACTCCCTAGGATACTTGGAGGTGTAGGGTGGGGGACAGGGTGAGGGGAGGGCTTAGGAAGAACACCTAGGAGACTGGAGGGTGGGAATATGGGGGAATCATCTCAGAAGGAGATCTCTGTCCTCCACGAGATATCCATTTAACTCAGGGGTTCTTCTGGGGGAAACAGCAACATGGGGAACCCAAGCTGGGCATCCATGATATGGCATTAGCCCTGGATAACTAAGTATATTATATACACATGGTTCTTCAATGTTTGATAATGTTTTCCCCTCAATTGTAACTCTATATCCATCTAATAAAAAAAAGAGAGAGAGAGAGAGGGACAGTGAGAGAGAGAGAATCAATTTTATTGAGTTTTTCATGGGGCCTTCGTTGCTCCAACACTCTGTTGTATACTATACCACATTTTTTAATCCATTCACCTGTTGACTGAGCTTCAATTTTTTTCATCTGAAAAGTGATCCTTGACTTGATAAACAGGATGAAATTGGATACATCTAAAGATAGTCACATGGTAAGCCTTTAATATTAACTGCCTCTCCATTCTTCCGAACTTTGCACAAGGACCAGAGTATGGATTAGCTGGTAACCTTACTACTTTAAAAGTATTTGTCTGTCTCCATATATTCTTTTCGCATTTATTCATTTGTTCATTCAAGATTTACTTCATACCAAATGAACTGGTATGTTTTAGGGCCATATTGAATAAATAAATGAGTCAATGAAAGAATAAGAAATAATGCTCTCATGAGACTTAATCAAACACTACAAGTACTTACAGTGACAGCTTTTTAAGGAAAGATATTTGGTTAAAGGATTCATTTTCATTGGGCTAATACTGGTTTCATATTTTAAAATAGTGTGCCGAAAAAATATCATGATAATATTACTGGCATGTGATATATGGTGTTAAAATAGTGTTATGATTTTAGACTAAAAGAAATACCAATAGGGGCTGGAGTGGTGGCTCGGTGGTTACGGCGCTTGCCCGGCATGCGCAAGTACATGGGTTCAAACCCCAGCAACCCACATACACAACTAAGTGTCGGAGCAACAAAAGCAATGTGAAAAACTCAATAAAAATTGATTCTGTCTCTCTCTCACTATCCTTCTGTCTTTAAAAAAAGAAAAAAAAGAAAAAAAAAAGAAATACCAATAAACTCATAAGAGAGACCAAAACAGCTGGTGTAATGATAGAATGGACAACTTAGAGGTTTTAAATAAAATACGTTTAATTGCCTCATAACACATTTCTAACTTCTCTCTCTTTGTACTATCAATAAACAGTGCCATTCACATTTTTTAAAAAATGACAAACCTTAAAAAAAGAACAGAGGGTTTAGAATGGAAAGGGTCACAGAAAAAAATCATCATAGTGTTTAACATCTTTGTTATTTAACATTTGACAATGCAATTGCATTTTCTTATTAAAACAAAGGCAATTACAAGAGTAAACATCATTATTGCCAAGTGTGGCGCACATCTGTAATCCCAGCTACTAAAGAGGTTGAGGCAGGAGGATCTCAAGTTCAAGGCCAGCCTGGGAAAATTATTGAGAGCCTGCCTCATAATACAAAAATAAAAAGGGATGGGGATGTAGTTCAGTGGTACCTGGGTTCAATCCATAGTACCACAAGGGGGAAAACATAAAAGAACAAAATAAAACAATGATGATTGAGAAGCATGTTAGGATAGGATTTTTAATTGGATTATATTGAACCTACACAGTAATTTAGGAAGCTATTGTGACATTTTAACGAAATTCATGAACATGGTATTTCTGCTCATTTATTTAGGTTATACCAAATTCCTTCCTGATGAATTGCAATTAGGGCAACCTTTAACAAATATCTGAAATAACAACATCATAAATGGCAGCTGATGTTTACTGAGTGCCATGAATCAGGCCTTATGCTAAATGCATAATGTGTAACATCTCTCTCATTTCCTCCTCACAACAACCCAAGGTGGTATCTTTATTTGCAAGATGAAGAAACTGAGGCTCAAAGAGAGGTTAAACCCCAGCTTAACCTCTTAAGGACTCAGAATGCAAATCATCCTTAAGCACTCTAGTTATTGCTTACATGGGGACCATTTGCCTTGAAGAATTTACCAGGAAGTTACATAGCTAAAAAGAACATGTTAATGCCTTACAACTTTTTTCTTCTGTTAATTGGATCAAGGCTGGATAGCATTCATTTAAAAAACAAATTTCCAGACCTGAAATGGCTATTCTCTATGATGTACAAATGTGAAAACCTTGACTGTCCTTCCCAACTTGTGTTGGATTGGGCCTCAAATTGTTATTTTTTTTTTAAAGGGGAGGGGGAAGCATGATAGGTGGGAGGGGAGAGAGAGAATCAACTTTATTCATCTGGCCTTTGTTTCTCTGACACTTACTTGTGCATGTGGTGCTGGGGTTTGAACCCAGGTCCTCATGCATGCCAGGCAAGTGCTCCAACCACTGAACCACCACTCCACCCCTCAAATTGGTTTTTAAGGAAAATCTTAATGGGTCCTGCCCAATGCTACTTCCACTTCCCACCTGTGTGGAGGTTAGACCAGCCTTCTAGGAGGCTTCTCCACCTTGTTCAGAAGTTGTCAATTCTACCAGTTGACCATGAAAGCATATGGGAGTAGGCCTAAGCAGACACAGACTACTTATTCACAATAGCACTTACCAAAATGTAATTTCAAGGAATATTTATGCAGATTGTTCAGCCCATCCACAGAAATCTCTTCAGTGCCAGCCTAAGTGGCACCTCTTACCTCCTGCTTGGCATACCAGGTGGCTGTTGCAGATCATATCCCACACCACCACCTGACAGCAGTTTGGATCCTCAGCTGTAGCAAAAACAAATGTAACACATTAATAAAAATTCAGTAGCCAATCTGTGAAGATTCACAGGACACCAGCATGGCAGGCCACGTCAGCTAAGAAATGTGACTTGAGTCCCTGAAACATATATATCCTTGAGCATCATGACCCTCAGAACAGTGTAATGGACCGTACCCAAGATCATCCCAGCCACCACCATCACCTTACTTCTCATCCCATAGCAACTCTTTACCAAACTGTTCTCTGGCACTGTGTGGTCTATTAGCAAGGAACTGCAAGACACAGCTCTATAAGGTTGGAAGGTGTTGTTTTGTTAGGTTGTCAACATGATCATTCTTACACAGTACCTATTCTTCAAGACCAGGAGAAATTTTTCTTCTTGGTCTCAATACTACATACACTTTTTGCTCAAGCAACTCAGTATTTAATGGCATGATGTGGATCATATATCTTCTTTACTTTGACTACTAGAAAGCTTAGAATAAAGTCTGTGGACTGTACCTCAAATTTCTCTTTGCTTAAAAATCTTTACTTATTTTTATGTCACAGAGTATGAGAATTACCTTAAAATTATCTCTTTTTGGTGGATATTTATGTTATCTACAACCTTTTACTATTATAATCTTAACAATAAAATCTTGGGGCTGGAGCAGTGGCTTGGCAGTTACGGTGCTTGCCCAGCATGCATGAGTATGTGAGTTCAAACCCCAGCACCCACGTACACAACTAAGTGTCAGAGCAATGAAAGCTACATGAAAAACTAAATAAAAATTGCTTCTCTCTCTCTCTCTCACTATCCTCTCTTTAAAAAAAAAAAATAAAATAAAATCTTAAGAAAAATTATCTTCCCCCCCCCTTTTTGGTCTTAGCATAATTTTGACTTTTTTTCCCTAAGGGATCCTACATGTTTTCTTGTTAAGGTTCCTATTTATGAATAGGATCTTCTTACCCCATTATTTATTTATGTGTTTGTTTGTTTAGGGTACTAGGGATTGAACCCAGCAGTACTTTACTACTGAGCTACATCTCCAGGCAATTTTACTTTTTATTTTGAGACAGGTCTCACTAACTTGCTTAGGGCCTAAGTTGCTGAGGCTGGTCCTGAACTTACAATCCACCTGTCTCAACTTCCCAAGTAAGTGGGATTACAGGCGTGCACCACCATGCCCAGTCCCCATTAATTTATTTCTATATAGAGAGAGGCTTTTTTCACTCTAGTTTTCTCTATCATGTATTCAGCTGTCTTACTGAACTCATTGAATTTAATACATTTTCAGTTGGTTTTCTTGGGGAATTTGCAATGCCATCTGCTCAATAATAATGGGAGTTCTTTTCTCAAAATGGTAACTCTTATTTCTGTCTCTCATTGTGCTGAATTAGCTGGAACTTCAGAATTATACAAAAATTATGCAGCTGCCATCCTTGTTTTCATTAGAAAATGCCACTTTAAACACAAAACTGATTGTTAGATTAAAATATTTTATATTAATAAAGCATTCTAATTTTCTGATTTTTTGAAGATCAGTGATATGCTCTGAATTCTGATTTTTCTCTCTATATTCAGTTTTACTATTTATCTTATCTGACAGACTGAGATATATTAACTCATTTTTCTAGTTTTAAGCTATCCTTTTTTTCCCATGATAGGTTTTATTTAGTTGTGGCAGATTTTTTTTTTTTTAAAGAGAGAGGGACAGTGAGAGAGAGAGAGAGAGAGAAAATCAATTTTTATTTAGTTTTTCATGTGGCTTTCTTTGCTCCGAGACTTCATTATATACGTGATGCTGGGGTTTGAACTTGCGTACTCACACATGCCAGGCAAGCACAGTAATCACTAAGCCACCACTCCAGCCCCAGATTGCTCTTTAAATGTACTATTAAATTTTATTTGCTTATATTTAATTTTAGATGGAATGTTAATATACATTTGTATAAGATTTGCAAGCCCTGTGCTAAGCACTTAAGTAAAAAGATAAAAATGAAGTGGTTAGGTGGTGAAACTATTGTGTTACCTTGTAATGGTGGATACATAACATTACACATTTTGCAAAACCCACAGAATTCTGTAACACATAAAGAGAAACTATGCAAGGTGAACTATGGACTTTAATTAATAATAATGAATCAATTATAATCAGTCATAGCAAATCAACCATAATAAATATACCACACCAATACAAAATATTAGTAACACAGGAAATTGTATACAGAGGAGAGGGGGCATATGTATTATCTGCTCAAATTTTCTATGAACCTAAAACTGCTCTAAAATGTAAGTTCTAACAATAATTAATGATTGCAGGGAGAAGTAACTGAAAACAAATCAGGACTTGAGATCAAATTGAAATATGCAAATTGAAACAACTGTTTGTGCCCTACAGCACAAGATTGGCAGACTTTAAAAAAAAAAAAAAGTCTTACAAATAAGTAGGGCATGGAGGCACATGCCTATATTCCCAACTACTTAGAAGGCTGAGGCAGGAGGATCACTTGAGCCTATGAGCTCACAACCAGCCTGGGCAACAAAGCAAGAACCCAAAGCAAAACAAAAAACAAAAAAGCTGGGTGCAATGGGGAATAGCTTTAATCCTTGCAACTCAGAGGCTGAGGCAAGAGAATCGCAGGTTTGAGGTCAGCCTCAGCAACTTAGAAAGACCTTGTCTCAAAAGAGAAAAAAATAAAAAGGGTTGGGGATGTAGTTCATTGTCAAAGTGCCCTTGAGTTGTTCATTCCCAGTACCAAGAAGGAAAAAAAAGGGGGGGGGTCTTATAAATGATGCAGTTTCTTCACTAGGTTCCTATAGGACTTTAGTCTTTAACTGGTATGACCTTATCATCTCTCTGGTTCCAATACCCTGATCTTCCAAAGTTAAGTGCCCTCCTGCCTTAATGCTTAATTCGAGGGGGAGAAAAGGACCAACATACAAAAAGGCCTTGCCCAGGAAAACTATCTCACAAGCCCTGCTGAGGAAATGGCCATGTAACCTGAACTCATTGTAAACACTGTCCAGCAAACAGAAATTATAGATTCTTCCTCCAAATGTGGTACCTAAGTACAAGAAAGACTGGGTCTGAATATAAACTGGGGATTTCAGATCATGGCTAAAGTGCCCTATAGTTCAGAGACATAGCTTGGCATCACACAACAATGGTACTGTAAGACAGCAGTACAGGTTTATTTATTTAGGTACCAGGGACTGAATCCAAGGGCTCTTAGCCACTGAGTCACAACCCAGCCCTTGTTATTTTTTATTTTGAGAAAGAGTCTCACTAAGTTGCTTAGGGCCTCACTAAATTGCCAGGGCTTACTTTGGATCTGTGATTCTCCTGCCTCACCAGGAGTGAGTACAGGTGTGTGTCACATGCCCAGCTATTACAAATCATTTCAGATAAAAAAGGATACAGGCTATAACACACTCTTGTACCCACCACCTAGCTTTAGCAAGTGCTAATATTTTGCCATGTTTTTGTCTGATTTCAGTGTAAAAAGCAAAATTTAAATAAAACTTCCACCTATCCTATTCCCTCTTTTTATTTTAAACCAAATAAGCTCTAAGCTCTATCTAAAGTTGTCTGTCATTCAAATCACTTTGGTATGCATATATCCATAAACAGTAGAGTTTTATGTATTTTACTGTGCCTTAATAATATACTGTGCCTATCAATCATCTTACAACTTGCTTTTCCATTAAGCATTATGATTTTTAAGTTTTTTTTTTTTAAGGTTTTTTTCCCCCCAGGGCTGAGGACTGAACTCCAGGCCTTGCACATGCTAGGCAAGCACTCTGCCACTGAGCTAAATCCCCAACCCCATTTTTAAGGTTTTTTTATTTTTTATTTTTACCCAGATATGGTGATGCATACCTGTAATACCATAAGGTTTTTTATTTTTTATTTTTACCCAGATATGGTGATGCATACCTGTAATACCAGTGGACTCAAGAGGCTGAGGCTACTGGATCACAAATTTGTGGCCAGACCCAACAACTTAGTGAAACCCTTTCTCAAAATAAAATGAAAATGAAAAGGGCTGCAGACAGTTCAGTGGTAGAATATGCCTGGATTCAATCCCCAGCAGAAAAAAAATTTTTTAAAGCTACAATAAATATTCTCTATAAGTCAAGTCTTCCTGTGGGGGAGGTGGGGCAAATGAAATGAGTGATTCTGTCCTCAAGTCTTATGTCAATCAAGACCTCCTCCTAACAGATTACAGAACACAAAGATTTGTAACAGCTTTCTCCAGATGAATGCTTAATGTGTTTCAATTTGTGCTTTTTGAAATCAAGTTGTAGACTAAAGAAAAGAAAAAGTAGAAAAGAATACAAAAATATCAAACTGCATAGAGAATGGATATTAAATCCTGAAGCTTGTGTTTCAGTTTTGTACAAATATATTTAAATGCATGTAAAAATGTTTCTTTTTTTTTTTTTTAATTTATTTATTTATTAAAGAGAGAGGGACAGTGAGAGAGAGAGAGAGACGGAGAAAGGGAGAAACAACTTCATTTAGTTTTTCACACGGCCTTAGTTGCTCTAACACTTAGTTGTGTACATGGTGCTGGGGTTTGAACCCGGGTCCTTGTGCTTGCCAGGCAAGCGCCGAAACCGCTGAGCCACCACTCCAGCCCCAAAATGTTTCTTATTATGGCTCTTGATTTTAAAAAAGCTGAGGGGCTGGAGCTGTCTGTGGCTCAGAGGTTGGAGCACTTGCCTGGCATGTGCAAGGGCCAGGGTTCAAATCCCAGTACCACATACACAACTAGGTGTCAGAGAAACAAAGGCCAGATGGAAAAATCAAATTGATTCTCTCATTATCTCCCTTTCTCTTAAAAATAAATAAATAAAAATAAAAGTAAAACTTAAAAACAAAGTTGAAAAACACTGGCCAAAAACATACCCCAAATTTAGAGAATTCACAGGAGTAACACTTAAACTAAGGATGACTAGGACACGTGGTTGACCTCAGGAACAACTGTGAAGATGGACAAATATACAATGAATCGGGGTTGGGGATTCAGCTCAGTGGCAGAGCGCTTGCGTAGCACGCGCAAGGCCCTGAGTTCGGTCCTCAGCCCTGCAAAAAAAAAATAATAATAATAAAATTAAAATAAAAATAAAATAAAATTCAGTGGACTCAAAACAACCCTCCCATCTTATCAAGTAGCTGGGACTACAGCCACATCACCATGCCAGGTTTAAAAAGGCCACTTAGCTATAGGAATATAGTGAATACGCCAAGAGGCTTAGACTACTACTTCATCTGGTCGGCTTAAGTAGTGTTTTTCCAAACCATAAGAACCGAGAGCTCCAATTAGTGAGACATAACCAATAATATATATTTTGTTTTGAGAGAGAGAGAATCAATTTTTATTTATTTTTTTCATCTGGTTTTAGTTTTTTTGACATTTAGTTGTGTACGTGATGCTGGGGTTCAAATCCAGATCCTCGAGCATGCCAGGCAAGTACCCTCCGGCCACACCAATAATATTTTAATTACATAGAACAGAAAGGAAATATCAACATGCACTACACATAAGGGTGAACATTTTCTTGTGAAAGCTTGTTTTGGTTATATATCCATGTACACATACTCATTCATTCATTCATTCACTCAAGGTTTTTTTTTTCTTTAAGAGAGAGAGAAAGAGGGCTGGTGGCTCAGTGGTTACAGTGCCTGCCTGGCATGCGCAAGAACCCAGGTTTGAACCCTAGCACCACATACACAACAAAGTCTCAGAGCAATGAAAGTCACATGAAAAACTAAATAAAAATTGATTCAGTCAGGATTGGAGTGGTGGCTCAGCGGTTACGGCATTTGCCCAGCATGCACAAGTACACAGGTTCAAACTCCAGCACCCACATACACAACTAAGAGTCAGAGCAATGAAATGCATGTGAAAAACTCAATAAAGATTGATTATCTTTCTCACTGTCCTTTTTTTTTTTTTAATAGAGAGGGACAGTGAGAGAGACAGAGAAATAGAGGAACAACTTTATTTAGTTTTTCACATGGCCTTCTCTGCTCCAACACTTAGTTGTGTATGTGGTGCTGGGGTTTGAACCTGGGTCCTTGCACTTGCCAGGCAAGTGCTGTAACCACTGAGCCACCGCTCCAGCCCCCACTCAAGGTTTTGATGTAAAACACATTTCACTTTTTTTGGTAGTACTACAGGTTGAACTCCAGGCCCTGCCCATGCAAAACAAGTGCTCTATCACTGAGCCAGTCCTTTTAATTTTGAAAAAGGTTCTTACTAGGTTGCTCAAGCTAATTTTGAACTTATGTTCCTTCTGCCTCAGCCTCCCAAGTAGCTGGGATCACATACGTGTGTCAGTGTGCCAGCACTAAAACACACTTCTTGGGCTGGAGCGGTGGCTCAGCGGTTTCGGCGCTTGCCTGGCAAGCACGAGGACCCGGGTTCAAACCCCAGCACCACGTACACAGCTAAGTGTTGGAGCAACTAGGGCCATGTAAAAAACTAAATAAAGTTGTTTCTTTCTTTCTCTGTCTCTCTCACTGTCCCTCTCTCTTTAAAAAAAAAAAAAAAAAAAAACACACTTCTTACTAAGGGTTGTAGTTAAAAAAAAAAAAAAAAAAAAAAGTTTGAAAGCTACTGGTCAGAGGGAAGGTCATAGAAAGCTTATAACCGAGGAGAGAAATGACACTAATGAAGAGTCTGCAATTAACCTTGCAGATGACAAAAGCAACTCTGAACCACTTAGAAGCAATTCACCCTTCAAGTGGTTTCCTTTTCCTCTGGCTGACATAATCCCTCCTATAATACAGAAAAGATAGCGGGACCATCTTTACAAACGGCATCCTGAGGGTACCAAGGTATAAACTACTTAGAAATAAACTAGTAGTCTCAGTTTTTGACATTTTCTGCTTTTGAGGGATATTCTTTCAGAGTTGGAAGGAGGAAAATGAATTATGTATATTGTACTACTGAGCATTTCACAAGGATTTCAAAGCTTTTTTTTTTTTTTTGGTACCAGGGACTGAACCCAGGGGCACTTAACCACCAAGTCACATACCCAGCCCTTTTTATATTTTATTTTGAGACAGGGTCTCGCTAAGTTGCTTAGGACCTAAGTTGCTGAGGGTGGCTTTGCACTTGCGATCCTCCTGCCTCAACCTCTCAAGTTCTTGGGAGAGAGATGGCATTTCTTGTCTCAGTCTCCCAAGTTGTTGGGATTACAGGTGCGCATCACTGCACCTGGCTCAAAACTACTAAGAAACTGTTTATTTAAAATTTTAAAGATAACTATCAGTTCAGTTGTAAGAAATAATAGAGGGCCCCCATGTACCTTTTACCTAGTTTTTCCTGAAGGTAATTCAGGGACAGTTATAACATCATGACCAGGAAACTGACAATGATTAACAACCTACTGATCTTATTCAGATTTCACCAGTTTTACATGCTCATTTGTATGTGCCTATCTATTCAGTTCTATGCAATTTTATTCTAGATGTAGATTTGTGTAATCAATTCCATACTCAAGATATAGAACAGTTCCAGCACCACAAAGATCCCTTATGCAACCCTTTAAAGTCATTTATTGGCAGGGCATGGTGGTATACACCTATAGTTCTAGTGACTGGAGAGGTTGAGGAAGAAGGATCACAAGTCCCAGCAACTTAAGGAGCACCTCTGGGCTCAACCCCAGTACTGAAAAAAATAAAATCTATTATTTTATAAATCCAAATACTCTTTTTTTAATCAATTTTTATTGAGTTCTTCACATGTCTTTCATTGCTCTGACACTTAGTTGTGTATGTGGGTTGCTTGGGTTTGAACCCGTGTACTTGTGCACGCCAGGCAAGTGCCATAACCACTGAGTCACTGTTCCAGCCCCCCAAATACTCTTTTATGTATTTGACAGTGCTAGGGATAGCACCTAGGGCCTCGCAAATGCTAGACATGCACTGTACCAACGGATTCCACCCCCAATCTCTAAAAATCCTTATTTCCACAGAGGTCCTTAAGTTCTTCACCCATATCTAAAGAAGACTCCATTTAAAGGGCTGAAGCAGTGGCTCAGTGGTTTGAATGCTTGCTTGGCATGCATGAGGAACCAGATTTGAACCCCAGCACTACATACACAACTAAGTGTTGAAGAAACAAAGACCAAATGAAAAAATATCAATTTTTTCTCATTCTCTCCATTTAAAAAAAAAAAGACTCCAGTTAAGCTCACTGTCCACACTGTAAGAAACAAACTTGATTGATGTTTATTTTCATTTCATTTAAACATCATGTCATTCATGTGACTATGTAAAAAATGCAAAAATATATATAAAACAAAGAAAAAGAACACAAAACTTTAAATTTAGTGACTTATCCATCCATGAAAAAACATTTGACTTAAGCACATTTTTCTTAGAGCCAGTTAAAATGAAAGACAGTTGGTACCATTCTATCCCACACAGTTGCCCATCAGTGAGAGAGCTTGTGGAAGAATTAGGATCACACATTTGTTAAAAATCTACACCTAGGAGTATGTGTACATGAATAGTTTGCAAGGTAATGGTGGGCATGCAGAAGTGTAAATATGTAATACACTACTAGATTAGTGGGATAAATTGGAGATTTTTTTCCCCTTTTGTGTTTAAAGTAGCCAGACAATGAATGGTTGGATCCAAAAACTGTGGTACATACATACTATGGAGTTCTACTCAGCAATTAGAAACAATGTATAGCAGCCTTTGAAGGTAACTGAATGGTGATGGAAGAAAGCATGCTGAGCAAAGTCAGCCAAACCCACAGTGTCAACGGCCAAATGCTTTCCCTCATTTGTGGAGGCTGGACCTAAACCCAGGACTATGTGAAAGGCAGTCAATCTCATGTATTAGACCCAACAAAGGCATCACAATACATAATCTAGGGCAATCAGATACGTATCCAGAAGGAGAGGGGAGGGGGAAAGTCAGGCAGGGGAGAGGGAGGGATTTAGGGGGTAATTCAGGTTTAAGAGTATATGCATAACATATTGTTACTTTAAATGCATTTGTGATTGTACAATAACTCAATTCTTTAATAAAAATATTTTAAAAGAATATATGCATATCATACTGTTACTTTATATGCATTTTTGATTGTATAACTAAATTTCTTAATAAAAAATAAAAAAATATTTAGAAAACAAATAAAGTAGCCAGGCATGGTGGCACATGCCTGTAATTCCAGGGACTCAGGAGGCTGAGGCCCTAAGCAAGACACTCCCCCACCCCCATCTCAAACTAAAAAATAAAATATGCTGGGGATGTGGCTCTGAAGTTAAGCACCCCTGAGTTTAATCCCCAGTACTAAAAAATAAAAAATTTTAAAAATTAAAGTTTATATTATTAAGTTGTTCCTGAGGTCTCAGGATGGTATTAGGGAGGATGGAGCATCCAGATACATACTCCAGGTACTTCTTGGCAACTGACAGTCACTGGATGTCCAAATGAAACAAACCTTTCTCCCCTACCCCCCTGTACTCAAGGCTCAGGAAGGAAAAATATAAGAGAAGGATCAAGAAAGGATTCAAAAGTCAAGTGCCCAACCGTACTGGTCTACCCAAGAATGAGGAGATTTCCAAAATGTGAAACTTTCGGTGCTAAAACTAGGACAGCGCCAGGCAAACTGGGACGAGTTGGTTACCCTGTCCAGAAGGTTGCTGTCTGTGTTCCACTGGAGCTCAGAGCAACCAAGCAAATCTTTTGTTATTGTGTTTGAAGTTCAGATACTGGGGGTGGAAAAGTATGGAGGGATAATTTGGAAGAGAATAAGGTGACCATGACACTTTTTGAAAACTTAAGCATCCATCATCCTTTGGCCTGCAAAGAAGTTGCCATAGCTGACTTATACAATCTGATTTTGAGTCTCACAAAAATGTAATGGAAAATAATTCTGGCAGATACACATATTTTAAAGACTAAGCTCAAATAGGTTACAGAGGAAAAAGATTACCTGTCAAATATGAGAAAAGCATTTAACCTTTCAGAATGGATGGAATATGAACACTGTGAGCAATTTTATAAATTGGGCACTTCAGCTTTTAAAGGCACATAATACTTCTCATAATTTCTCAGTTGAGTTACCTGTCCATCCAAGAAAAAGTTTGACTTATGTGCACTTTTCTTAGAGCTGGTTAAAATGAAAGACAGTTGCCCCCCCAGTGAGAGAACTAAAACACAGGCGTGGGTCTAAAAGATGCCTGTAATTTTATACCACATGCAGCTGAGTCACCCTTTAAGGGCTTAATATGTCTGAAGCACTGTGCTAGGCATAAACGGACACTTTTGTTGTATATGTGGTACTAGGGATGAAATCAGGGTCTCACACATGTAGGCAAGCACCCTACCACTAAGCTTTAGACCATGAACACAGTTTTTACTCTTAAGAAATTCACAGCATCAGGGCTGGAGCGGTGGTTCAGCAGTTACAGTGCTTGCCTGGCATGCACAAGGGCGCGGGTTTGAACCCCAGCTCCATGTACACAACAAAGTGTCAGAGCAACAAAAGCCGCATGCAAAACTAAATAAAACGGATTCTCTTCTCACTGTCCTTTTTTTTTTTAAAGAGAGAAGGACAGTGAGAGAGGAGAGAGACAGAATCAATTTTTATTCAGTTTTTCACATGGCTTTTGTTGCTCCGACACTTAGTTGTGTACTTGGGTGCTGGGGTTTGAACCCGTGTACTTACGCATGCTGGGCAAGTGCCATAACCTCCAAGCCACCACTCCAGCCCCCAACTGTCCCTCTTTTAAAAAAATTAAAATTAAAAAAATTTTTCACAGCATCAAAATGAGGCACAAATGGATAATTTTTAAGATTCAGACTGAAACAAGATACATAATTTACTCAGTGCCTTAATAACAGTGTCAGTAAAATTCTATGGGATCTCAGGTGAAGTGGCCAGACTCAGCACATAAAATCTAACCCTAATCCCATCCCTATCCTCTGACCTAATCACATATGCTCTTTCTTATCTCCCTCCTGAGTTTTCAACTTCTGACTACAGTACTCTATCTTCAACCAATACAATCATTCAAGTCTCCTGTGCCTCCCCTCCAGAAAAAAAAACAAAAGCAAAAACAAAAACAAAAGACCTTGTCTTGATGCTATTTGCCAGACATAGCAAATAGTGTTCATTTAAACCAAGACTTCAGCTAGGCATGGTGACACACACCTACAATCCCAGCAACCTTGTAATCCTAGCAGCATGGGAAGTTTAGACAGAGGTCAACCTCAACAATTTAGCAAAACCTTGTCTCAAAATAAAAAGGATTGAGAATGTAGCTCAGTGGTAAAGCATCCCTGGGTTCAAGCCTCAGAAACATCCCTCCACTCCTCCCCCACCCTGCAAGAAAAAGGCCAAACTTCAAAAAAACAATGCATTATTTTAGATATAAGAAATATCCCAGGGCTGCAGTGGTGGCTTAGCGGTTTCGGTGCCTGCCTTGCATACGCAGGAACGCGAGTTCAAACCCCAGCACCACGTACACAACTAAGTGTCAGACCAATGAAAGCCAAGTGAAAAACTATAAAATTCTCTCTTTCTCTCGCTCTCTTACTGTCCCTCTCTCTCTTTAAAAAAAAAAAAAAAAAGAAAATGAAAACTAAAGAAAAAAAATGTCCCACAGGATACAGAGGTACACACCTGTAATCCCAGCTACTCGGGAGGCTGAGACAGAAGGATCACAAGTTGAAGGCCAGCCTGGGTAATTTAGCAAGACCCCATCTCAAAATTAAAAAACAACAAGGACTGGGGGTAGAGAGCCTGAATTCAATCTCCAATACTGCTTTAAAAAAGAAGAAGAAAAAGAAAGAAGAAAAAAGAAAAGAAAAAAGGGATACAGAGATACAGATAGAAAATGAGAGAGAGGTGAGGAGCAGGGAGGAAGGGAAATCCCACTAGAAAACTAGGAACAAAAAATAAAAGGAACTTCTTCAATATGATAAAGGGTTTATGAAAAACCCACAGTTAACATCAGACTTGATGAAAGGCCGAAAACATTCAAAGAACAAAATAAGGATGTCTACTTTCACCACTTCTGTTCATTATCTTAGTAGAAGTTCATGCCAAAGCAAGGAAGCATGAAAAAGAAGCCCAAAGAGGAAAGGGAAAAGCAAAGCTATCTGTATGTATAGATAACATAAGCCTACACACAGAAAACACTAAAAATCCACAAAATAATAAAAAAAATTTTGAGTTAATAAAAGAATGAAGCAAAATAGCAGGTTTTGAAAGGGCATAATCAATGGCTAATGGAACTGGGTGTGGTGGCACATGCCTGGCATCCCAGCTACTGGGAGGCTGAGGCAGGAGGAGCCCAAGTTTGATGCCAGCATTGACAACTAAATGAGGCCCTGTCCCAAAATAAAAAGGGCTGGGGATATAGCTCATTGCTAAAGTACCCCTGGACTCAATCATCACTGTTTACCAAAAAAAAAAAAAAAAAAAAAAAAAAAAAGCCAATAGAGTATTCTTTTGGTAAGCATGAATGGGGAAATCTCTGAAGAGGTGACCTTTCAGTGACCTGAATAATGGGAGGAGGGACCCCCCTTTTCTATTGTAGTGCTGGGGATCAAACCTAAGTCCTCATATATGCTAAGAAAGCACTCTACCACTGAACTACCTCCCCAGTCCATAGGGATCCAATTTAAAAGAAATTTTCACAAACACCAGGTGTGTATATATATACGTATCAAGTGTGTGTGTGTGGATATACACATATATATGTGTATATTTGTGTGTGTGCGTGTATATATATATATGTATATATATATATACACACGTATATATATATATATATATATATATATATATATATATAAAAAACTTAATGTTGGTGGCTCTAATACAAGCAAATCTGAATCAACCAAACCTGAAGGCTACTGGACTTCCTAATTTGAGAAGTAACACATTTCCTTTGTGTGTGAGCTACTTGCCATGAAAAACATTCAACAGATTTGGGAACCACTGTCCCAATAGGCTCTTATATAATTCTATTCTTCTAGATCCAATTTTGAAAAGAATATATACTAGGCATGGAGAGGAAGTTTATGCAAGAGAATAAATGTGGAATTGGGAGCTAAGAGGAAGATATTAATTCCAATTCTGAAATGGCAGGAAGAACCAACAACTAAGGACAACCAATAGAATCAAAACAAAAATGAGGACTTTCATTTTAGAGTGTGAAGAACACACACAGAGGTAACGCCCTGAAATGTAAGTAAAGCTGTAAGTGCTTCTTTTTTAAAACAAAGAATATAAAAACTACTTTTTTAAAAATTGGCTTTAGACAATATCTGACTAAATTTTTATTCTAAAAATGCAAAATAACTGAGACTTAAGGCTAGTAAACAAGGTGCAATAGGAATTACTAGACCACAGGACAGTTTAAGATGTTTATTATTTACTGAGGTAACATGCACAGATTAGCAGTTAACTTATTACTGTTAAAGGTTACAATTCACAGTAACATATACTAGCTCCAATGTGCCACAGGTATGAGCACAGCTGTCTCTTCAACAGATGATTTTATTTTTTGTTTTTTTAAGGAGTCACTTTTATTTATTTTTTCATCTGGCCTTTGTTTCTCCAACACTTCATTGGGTATATGGTGTTGGGAGTTTAAACCTGTGTCCTTGAGCATACCAGGGAAGTGCTCTAACCGCTGAGCTACCACTCCAGCCCAATAGAACAGGTTGAGTATCCTTTATACAAAATGTTTGGGACCAGAAAGTTTTATTATTTTAGATTTAGAAGTATTTGCATAAACTATCATTTGAATATCCCTAATCCAAAAGTCTGAAATCCAAAACTCTTTGAATGTCATGGTTCAAATGTCATGGCTCAAAAAGGTTCAGATTTTGGAGCATTCTGGATTTTCAAATTAGGGATGCTCAACCTGTACCTGGTTTAGTGTACACCTACAGTTTTCAGGAGAAATGCCAATGAAACCCCTTTAGAGAACAGAAGCGAACACTTTCTCATGGAGGAATGCCAGCTTCTCTAAGCGAGTCCGTTTCAGTAATGGGAGCCATTCCCAGTAGGATAATTCTACCACATGGTACCCAAGCCGAACCAGCTGCCGCCTCTTCATACTGTGCAGTCCAAGCAGATTCCTGGAACCATAGCAATATTGATTCTTGTTCGTCAACTGAATAGCCAACTTCATTAGTGGGGCCTGTACATGGGCTGGGGGACGTAGGCCAGCCATTTCCACAGTTTCCAATCTATCTGCCACATTGCAAAGAGAGTCCCCCAATGACTCTTTCTCTAACTCCATGGGCTGCTGCAAAGTCTCTGACTCAGTTTTCCCCTGGAAACGCCCTCTTGCTTTCCCTTTCAGCAACTGATTCATCAAATCATCTGTAAGGCTGACTCCCACATGCTTAAGCCTTAATTTGGGTACATCTTCAGTTGGTATGGCTTCTTTATTAAATGGTAATGGCTTCATGTTAACATCAAGCTGGACCTCTAAGTCAGAAGACCGGGTATGAGGCAAAATCATATGGTGCTTGATATACTGGGGGCCACCCAACATGGTCTCAAGTAAAGAGAGAGCTTCTAGGAATTCAGGCTTTGAGCTCATATCCTTCCTTGCTAAATTCCAAAGCTTTGCAGATGCCTCTTGCTGAAGGTGAGAACTAAGACGACTACCTCTATAATCTGGACACTCAATACCAACTGTGCCATCAAGAGTATACAGTTCCTTAGTGAGTTCAAACCTACTTCTCTCTAGAGCTAGTCTGACAAATCCTGGACTCAGAGCAAAATCAATAAACTTTATTGGAAAGTACTCAGAAAAAGCCAGGCCGAGCAGGCAGGTGAGCAGGTGTTCTGGGTATTGGCTGAATTCAGGCATCTTTCTCTGAATCTCATTTATCAGGCTGGAATAAAATTCTTCTGCATTAGGTGGCTTATAATTCAGAGTTCCAAATGACCACAGAATTTTGGCAACATCTTTACTGCGACAGTGAGCTACCCTAGGAGGCAAAGAAGCAGCCACAGCGTTCATTACTCCTTCATCCAGGATGTGTAAAGCTGAGCAGGCAAGAGTCAGGTGCATGACACCCTGAACCCCCAGGGAAGGAATTCGCTGAGGAGCAATCTCTCCAAAGCGCTTCATGAAATTTATGTGATCCACATGAGTAAATCGGAACATTTTAAGTATGTGCACTAAAGCATGACTACTCAGATGCTGCATGTCAGCACACGCCAAGTCTCCAACTTTCCGCATTACAAAATCAGACAGACTACTACTTGACTTAAAGAACCCCAAACAGATTGTACCAACCTCCTCTAAGTTGATCAAATCTATATACTTAAGGATCAATGATTCCAGTTTTTGCATTAGGTCCTGAGGTACTTGACGATTTTCACCTATAATATAAATTAAGTGAATCAGCTGGGACAAGGATAGATCTTTCCAGTGCAAATTAAGGTAACTAAAAAATATTTTTAAAAGCCGAGGTACCCTGCGGCCTAAGCACCGCCAGAGATCAGCCACCAGGAGAAGCTGATCCAGACTCATCTCCCACACCTGATGGCAAAACCTAGTTTCATACACATCTAGCATTGAATGGGAATGAGGGATTCCTAAATTGACAAAGGCTTTCAAAATACTAATCAGATTTGGGGTATCAAAGACTTGTATTTTTTTCACACTCAGCTGACAGAGCAAAGTAAAGCTGGTAGTGGAGAGCAAAACAGGTTGCTGTTCTGCAGGTAAAGAGCTCAGCTTACAGAAATAATCAGCAATGATTTGAGGCTGGAGGTTATTTTGATAAACTGTGACTTTGTGCAAAATTTGTTCAGCTTCTGAAATAGACAGGGGCTGACAAGTCTCAGACCTGTTATAGCTGTGAAGCTGGTACTCTGGCCTTAGCTGTAGGAAAATTCGGGTGCCTTGAAAGGAATCAAAAACTTCTACATCCTCTTCATCAACTCTCACAATCCTGGGTAAATCCAGCTGCAACCTGCTGGCTTTAGAGGTAGAAGCCTTGAATTCCAAACCCAGAAGGGCACTGCTGGTTGTGAAGACCATCTGAGAAGAGACGGTGCTACCAATGTTCTTAACTTTTCTGGCAGGATGGCAGGAGCTACTACGTTCTGGAGGGTCCTGTTCCCTGTGTCGTATGCTGCTTCCCATATTCCAATATGCCACACTTTGTATGGCACTGTAGGCAGAAAGACTGCAAAATGCTTGATATTTTAAAGGTTTTAACAACTTGAGAGAAGCTGCCATTCTGATGTCAGCACTGATCTTTTTGGCAGTCAGAACACAATCCTCACAGGTCTGACCAGGCAATTTCTTGTTTTTATGGTGCTTGATTAGAGCTGGACGGGGAGATGTTCCACAGAAACTGCCTGGAAATCTTCGGCATATCACAAGAGCCATGGATCACAAATGACTGGGCCCAAATTGGTGCCAGATACTGAAAAAAGGGTAGATGAAAAATGAGTGGCTTCCACCTATCACAAAACCAAACTTTACACATTATAAGAAATAGAGTCAAATCATACTTCTGTCCACTCAAGTCTACTGCTAGTGAATGTCCAAACCACAAAACAGAATGCATCAAGGATAAATTCTGTGTGCCTTATATAAAGGCACAAGAAAACCCCACACTCAGGGTACTACTGAGTAGTTCCTGGACTGCTGCTCAGGCCATTCTTTCTTGTTTTCAGAAGAAAAGCAGTGACAGCTAGAGAAGACAGGTACTCAACTGGACGTGGTGGCACATGCCTGTAATCCCAGCAACTCAGGAGGCTGAGGCAGCAGGATCACAAGTTCAAAGACAGTAAGGCCCTAAGTAACGTAGTGTAACCCTGTCTCAAAATAAAAAAATAAAAAGGGCTGGAATGTGGTTCAGTGGTTGAATACCCCTGGGTTCAATCTCCAGTACCAAGAAAAAGGAAAAAAAAAATACAGGTACTTTGCTAACACTCAATAGGAAGCTGGGATGAAAGTAAGCAAACATTCCTTTAATATCAACACATAAAGGTCACACTTGGGGAATAAGAAAATTTGCAAAAACTGCCATGCTAACAACACAAAGGAAAAAGTAAGATTTGGTATAACATTTAACTTACACAATAACCCTTCCAATTCTTTTTTTTTTTTTTTAAAGAAAGTGGGGACAAAGAGAAAGAGAGAATCAATTTTTATTTAGTTTTTCACATGTCTTTCATTGCTCCAAGACTTTGTTGTGTACGTGGAGCTGGGGTTTGAACTCATGTACTTGCGCATGCCAGGCAAGTGCCATAACCACTGAGCCACCGCTCCAGCCCTCCAATTCTTATACTACAAACTTTTAATTATAAAATTTTGTTATCTTAATGCTAATCCTGTAACTTTTAGAAAATGGTGACTGTCCTTTCCAGGGAGCTCCCCCCCCCCATTTCTAGGGACTGAACCAAGGGGTGTTCTAACACTGAGCTACATCCCCAGCCCTTTTGACTTTGAGATAGGGTCTCACTAAATTGCTCAGGCTGACTTCAAACCTGCAATCCTCCTGTCTCAGTCTCTTGAGACACTAGGATCACAGGCATGTGCCACTGTGCTAGGCACCAGGGAACTTTTTAAAAAAGAGAGAGAGAGTCAGTGACAGAGAGAAATACAGAATCAATTTTATTTACTTTTTCATGTGGCTTTCATTGCTCCAAGACTTCATTGTGTATGTGGTGCTGAGGCATGCCAGGCAAGCACCATAACTGCGGAGCCACTACTCCAGCCCCAGCAGGGAACTTTTAATTACTAGTGCAGAGTAGTTGTACAACTAGGAAGTATATTCAGAAACTCACTCATGGGGCTGGAGCGGTGGCTCAGCAGTTTCGGCACTTACCTGGCAAGCACGAGGACCAGGGTTCAAACCCCAGCACCACGTACACAACTGAGTGTTGGAGCAACTGAGGCCATGTGAAAAACTAAATAAAGTTGTTTCTCTCTTTCTCTGTCTCTCACTGTCCCTCTCTCTTAAAAAAAAAAAAAAAAAAAAAAAAAACCTCACTCATGTTGGACTGGGGGTGTGATTTAGTGGCAGAGCACTTACCCAGCTGCATGAGGCCCTGGGTTCAATCCCCAGCACCATAAAAAAATAAAGAAAGGAAGGAATGAAGGGAAGTAGGTCACTCATGTTAGTGAAGGAAAACAGAAGACCAAGGTGCTCACTGTCAATTCACAGGTGGGAAGCAACAAGTCACTCCAAGCTTAGGGTTCACGAAACACCATTTTACCAGTCTGCCCTGCTGACAGGTAGGGGAAGGAAGCAGATTATCAATGTTTCCACTTAGCCAACTGCTGATTACATCCTCACTTTGCCTATAAACAGTACAATTCCCATTTTTCTTCCATGGTGGAAGCCATGAGAGGCTATGAAACTGACTCTGCTATACTCTTGTTTCTTCAGTGCTTTCTCTTTCTTTCCCTTAGGTGCCAAAGCCTAACAAGCAAAACCTGATGAGATCTGGGCTGCCAACTCATGGAGCAGACAAGGCTATTGTTGCAACAAATTCCATGAGGGTTCTGAATGGGGCCAGACTGACTTTCTGAAATGTCTGCCAAACTCTGCTGTCAGGCTCTTCCTTCCAGAGTCCACAGCACAAAAACCAAAGAACTACAGGGGAGGCCAATAGCTCTGTTCTGGTAGCCTAACTACCAGAACAGGCTTCTCTGGGTGGCAGGAATGAATGTTCTAATTTCCTTCTTTGTGAACAACAACAAATCTTTCACTCTAAATCTTTGTACACTTCGTTTCTGGGGGTTTTTTTGCTGATGTTGGTTTTGTTTTTTGTTCTGGCAGTACTGGAACTGAACTTGGGGCTTCAAGATGTAGTGTGCTGACTCTAAATCTGGCATCTAAACCTACAGGTTGAATCTTAGTGGGCAAATTAGTCCACAGGTCACAATAAAGAGCCAAATGTAGGGCTGGAGCGGTGGCTTGGCAGTTACAGTGCTTGCCTGGCATGCAGGAGGACACAGGTTCAAACTCCAGCACGACATACACAATAAAGTGTCAGAGCAATGAAAGCCATGTGAAAAACTAAATAAAAAATTGATTTTCTCTCTCTCACTGTCCTTCTTTTTCAAAAAAAAAAAAAAAAAGTGTAGCTAGGCATGGTGGTATTCACCTGTAATCCCAGCAACTTGGGAGGCTGAGGCAGTAGGACCACAAGTTTGAGGCCAGCCTGGGCAACTTCATGATAACCTATCACAAAATAAAAAACTGAAAAGGTCTGGGGAGTGTGCAGCTCAGTGGTAGAGCATGTGCTTAAAATGTACAAGGCACTAAATTCAATCCCTAGCACCACCCGGAAAAAAAAGGATTTATACGCCTTAAAATAGTCACTAAGTATCTCAATTAATAGTGTAGCACAGGCATGATGAGAACAAAAGAGAAAGCAGGTAATAGAATGCTCTAGTTGACAGAATAGGGCCTTTAAGACCTGTTTTATAACCTGGAATCTAAATTTAGTCCAACACAGTATGAAACTAAAGCCATACACTGTTAAATCTATGGTCCTTCATTTCATCTCAGGACCTAGATCCTATGAAATAACTTTAAAAACCCTTTTTTTACAAAATAGCTGTACTATTTGTGCAAAAACTGAAAGCAATTCAAATATTCATCCAGTAGGAAGAGGCTGGTTTATATGGTACATGTGTAGCAGGCACCAACATCAACAAATGGAAAGTATACATAAATATTCAGAGAAGCAAATAGTTACACAAATGAATGGCATTGCCTAAAACACTGCCTTCCCCTCCCCCCAGGATGGGGATAGAACACTGAGGTGCTTTACCATTGAGTTACACCTCCAAACCTTTTAATTTTTTTATTTTGAGATAGGATCTTGCTAAATTACCAAACCTGGCTTCAAACTTGCAATCCTTTTGGTTCAGTCTCCTGAGCCGCTGGAATTACAGGCATGTGCCACTGCACCCAGCCCCATCTCCTCTTTAGGGTTCCTATTGAGTGGAGCCTCAGAGACTCTTAGACCCTGGCATTTCCCAAAGACTGCCCAAACCCCTCTGAAGGATATGGTTTCACAGGGGTGAGGAATCTTACCTTTCCATCTTCCAGGTACAAGTCTGAGCAAGGCAAACAGCTTCAGTTTAAACTACAGTCCAGAAGTTAGAAAAGGGGAGCCAGGTAGAGGAAGGCATCCGTGTAGATTAAATATGTGACACCCTAGCAACCACTGTTTACTAGTTACCAGACCTCATCCTTCAATTCTGATCCTTTTCCTAGAAAGAAAAAGATCTTCCTATGTCCTAATAAAGTTACCACAAATAATGGATACTCCGATACCACCACCACCACCACCACCTTTAAAAAAAATTTTCCCCCAGTGCTGGGCATGGAATCCAGGGCTTCACCCATGCTAGGGAAGCACTCTAACAACTGAGCTACATTCCTAGCCATCAACCACATTTTTGACTCAGGAAATAATTTGTTGAGCAACCTTGAGAATTAAAAAAGCAAAAAACTAACTTTCTCTAGGTAAAGCCTACTGCCGAGAGTCTCCAAGGCTTTCAAGTCCACAGTCAGGGCTTACAGGTGGAACGTAAAGACTCTCAGTTGTTAAGGAGGATGTTAACTGAGCTATACTCTTCTGTGCTGTTTTCATAGAGAAGCAGAGTCTACAAGAGAAGGGTCTAAGAGTACTAAGAAGGTTAAAAATCAGTGCAAAGGTATTTAGGTCAAGGTAAGTATCCACAGAGCTAAACCAAATCAAAATCAAGTCTAGCAACCTATCCCTTCCTCTTTGTTCCAGTTCCCATGCTTTTGGGAAAGACATTAGCACATCAAAACATCTGTGAAACCTTTCTGCCTTTTTATAGCCCTCCCCTCCCCTTCTAAGACATTACTACTCCTCTATCAGAAACGGCAAGAAGGGTGTGGGTAGAGATAGTGTGACAAAGTTGCAGAGATCTTGTTAGAGCCACTTCTTTCTAAGGAGTTCATAAGACCTTGTTAGAGCCACTTCTTTCTAAGGAGTTCATAAGACCTTGTTAGAGCCACTTCTTTCTAAGGAGTTCATAAGACCTTGTTAGAGCCACTTCTTTCTAAGGAGCTCATAAGACCCTATTTTTAAAGTATCATTCCATGTAACAGGAAACAGATATTTGTGTCCACTCTGTCCATCCATATGGAACTACCATAGGAAAGACAAAATCCAGGCAGGTAAATAGAACTAAGTTTATCCACAAAGTCATGAGAGAAAATTCCCAAATAAATGGTCTGAGGACCTGTTGCTGTTGCTGCATGATTGGTTTTACCTGCTTTTCTCATTTGCAATGCTTCGCTTATGCTTTTCAGCGGGGCAAATGAGGAACTCCAGAATTCTTTTGTATCAAAATTGACTTATTTACATGATGAATGGTAAGGCCCTCTTAGGGACCAGGAAAATATACCACTATAGAGAAGAAAACCACACTGACAGACGAATATCAGTCCTGCATTACTGCCAAAGGCCTCACTATCTCAGGTGCATGATATGGCAGAGTCTTCAGATTTTATTTTGGTCTACCAGGAAAGAGAAAAATCATTCAAGGGCTTCTCCGAAGCCATTCAGGGCTGTGAAGTGCAAAGCCCAGCTCTGGAAAGGCAGCTGTTCTGGTGCGGCCAAAACGCAGAAAATATGACTGGAGTACAAAACACCTGCCACTGTTAATGCTAAAGCACCGGGCTGTGAGCTCCGAGGATGAAGCACTGTTAGTGGGTCTACAATGAGAGGCACCTAGGAAGCCCGATGAATGCACCTGGTATTCGGGCGCCTGCTGAGTCAGCTCAGAAGAGCTGTGTCATAATGTGCACAGAAAAAAAAGTCAATTATTTACTATCCTTGGAGTGAAAAGAGAGAGGGAGCAACAATACTACTTTTAATTTGCACAGTCATAAACTGCTAAAAATGGGGGGAAAGCATATATCAAACTGGTACTTAAGACCCATCCCATCCTAACCCAGTACTAAGCAAAATACTATGAGGCCTTGCTGGTCGAAGTGTGGTCTGCTGGAAGCTGGTTAGAAACAGAATCTCAGGCCCCACACGAGACCTACTGGTCTCCAAGAGACTCGCATGCACACTAAAGCGTGGTAAGAGGCACACCAGAAATGTCTCCCTACATTCTCCAGTTCACCGGGGGATCAAGGTGGCGGTCCCTTGCCCAAGGTCAACGAACTCCGGGGTAGCAAGGGTCGCCAAGGTTCTCTACAGAGGGGGGCCTTTGAGAAGCGTCCGCAGAGCCGGCTCGCAAGCGCTGAACAGGGCCTCGGCTCACGCAGGCCCCGGGCACACCTAAAGGGCGAGCGGCACAGCCCAAAGCCAGGTAGGTCGCGGGCGCGCGGAGCGGCCGCCGCCACCACTCACCTGAGCCTCACGAAAGAGGGCAGCGCAACACCAGACTCCGGTTCCCGCCCGCCTGCTTCGGCGACACGGTTCCTCCTCGGGAAATAACTGGCCTCACAGCCCAACTTCCGGCTAACTGCCCGCTACTTCCGCCTGCTGCGCGAGTGACGGGTGCGGCCGAGGCTCAAAAACCTGTCAGCGTTTCCCAAGGACGTTTTCCACTGGAAGATGTTGACGGACACTGAAGGAGTTTAGGACCTACAGAAGGAAAATACTACCCCAATAGATCGCTGTGGAAGTAGTTAAACAGTGTAGCCACAGGTTCGAATCTCAGGTCTCCGTTCAGAGTTTTTTGGCCTTGGGGAATTAACATAAATTCTCTTAGTTTCTCATTGGTACAGTGAGGGGAATAGGAGATTTATAGTGGAAATGAATCTGCAAAGCGCTCTCAGGAGAAGAGTTAGTGATGGGTAGTAGAACCGTTGAAGAGCTGGAACTTGAGGAGGGCAGAACTATGGTGATCTTACTCTTCACTTCTGAGGGGTCTCTTGCCTAAGTTGATTTGGACACATAAGCAAGAAAGAAAATACCAACACTCTGATATTAGGAAGTCCTGTCCCCAGACTGCCATTCCTGAGGGCACTTAGAGCAGCTGACCAGTGTCTTCATATTTTGTTAGTGGCTGAGAAGGAGACCTGAGAAATGGTGCTCCCTCCAGGGCCCATGTGCCACAGGGTCAAAATCAACATACAGAAGGCCTGACTCTGCAGGGAGGGGCAGGTGTGGCATCCAACTCCTGAGCTCTGTAGAGGGCACTGTTGACCTAGGTGTGAACATCAGAGGTGTCAGAACACTGGCACCACTGCTTAGGGAGCTATCCCTCAACAGGACCTACCAAGGGAAACTGTTAGCTACTGATTAAAACTCTGACTTTGCCAGCAGAATCCAGAAACAGCAAGGAGCCCATCCTTAGGAAGTGATCCATGATTGCAACTAGACAGAAGTGACAATCCTGTTCATGTTTGAAAAAAAAAAAAAACCTTAATTTTCCAGTTTCCTTTGAAGTGGCAGGAGCATGTGACTCAGTTCTGGCCAACCAGATTTCAAGGGAAGGATGTGGACAAGGTTCTGGGAAAGCCCAGCTGTGGCAGCCACCTTGTGGTAAGGAGGAAACAAGAAGCAAGAATGGGAGGATGAAAAGTGTAGGTCTGTGATGGATGAACCTACACCTCCACCTGTGACATCCACATCCCCACTTCTTGTCTGATGGGGAAAAATAAACCACTAATTAAAGTTCTGTAAGTCAGGTTGTACTGCTTTTAGCAAAATGCATTATTTTTTATTTTTCTGGTACTGGGGATAGAACTCAGGAGTGCTTTACCATTGAGCTGCATTCCCAGCACTATTTAATTTTTTATTTGATCTATTTAGGTACTAGAGATCAAATCCATGGATGCTTAGCCACTGAGCCACATCCCCAGCCATATATATAGTTTTTCTTTTTTTTTTTTTTTTTGAGATAGGGTCTGGCTAAGTTGCTTAGGGCTTCACTAAGTTGTTGCTGAGGCTGGCATTGAACTCACAATCCTCCTGTCTCAGCCTCCCAAGTTGCTGGGATTATAGGCATGCACCACCACACCTGGCTCCTTCAGCCTTTATTTCTGTGCCCTCAAATATCACCAATCACTGTAAGGTAGGTCAAGTGGCTGAAGGCTGCAACTAGCATCCCGCATCATCTGCCTTCTGACCTGCAGCCTAGTGTCCAGATTCTGAGCTGAAGCCTGTTTTAAACCCTTTATAAGTGATAATCTGAGCTAAAGAGAAAACGTGGAACCACGACTCCTCCTGGGTAAGGTGGAAAAGATTGGGCTTTGGGCCAACATCCTGGCATGGCCCAGTGAGCACCTCTGGTCTCATGCCTCCTCTGGGAAATGTTACTCCAGCTGTGCCCTCCCCCTTTCCACACCCTCCAGGCCTCACCTCCCACACCTGCAAAGACACAAGCAGGCCATCAAATGCCATTCAACAGGCTTTCTCCATTTTATTTCTTTGGGAAAGGAAAACAAAAAATCTTTCCATCACATATGGTAGAGATATATATTTTTATATATTTATATATAATTTATTTTGTGGTTGGACATCCCAAAGCTGAGTCTGTTCATATTTTTTCTATATATATATATATAATTTTTTTCCTACTAATGCCTTCTCTTTTCCCAGCCCCTGTGGCCCAGGCCCAGGTTCTGGGGCAGGTGCAGTGAGGGGTGAGTGGAATGGGCAGTGGTTGCCAGGGTGGTCTCCTATCCAGCTCAGAGAGTAGTGAGGACCACCCAGAAGGGGCTGTGCAGAGGGCTAGAGGCCACACAGACGGGCACTCCTGTTTTTGTGGGGGATGCACAGCTCGTTAAACAGTCACCAGTCATAGGAGGAGGCTGGTCTGGGAGTGGGGAACTTGCTCACAGTAGTTGCCAGCTCTCTCAACCCTGCTCCCCAAACTCAATCTTGGGGGTGGAAGAGAGAGTGAAAGAAAAATACAAGGGCTGAGGACCAAGCCTCCTCTGATTTTTATTGCTGGTGAATTGAAAATTTACTTTCTTAGAAGGGAAATTACAAGTTCCCTTCCTGTCTTGGGGAGATAGACTCTGAGAGGGCCACCAGAGAAGGAAGTGACATTGGCTGTCCCAACTCCTACTGATGGCCTTGCCAGGACTTCCTGGGCAAATGTTGAGCCAACTCAGAGCTTGACAAGGAATCAAGGGGTCAGTGTTCCTCTCAAGTCAGCCTTGTTCTTCAAGGGCAATCGCATCCAACCCTCTCTGGCTGCCCCAAACAAGGGCCTTGGGCTCAGACTTGGGCCAGTGGAGCTGGGAAATGGGCAGTGCACCAAAGGTCAAGCAGAATTTTCTACTAGAAGAAAAGGTGAGACTCTGGGGAAGAAGCAGCCTGGGAAGATGATGTTCTGAGTATGAAAGCTGGAGGCTAGGGGAAGCGAGTGAGGGAAGACACAGGAAGACATCACAGACACTCATCTGACCTCAGAAGCTGGGTAAGGGGAGTGCCTGAGAGGCAGGTAGCACTTAATAGCTGTAGTTAGAGCCAACAGTGGCCCTGGGTGTGGGGTCAGCCAAGCAGCTGGAGCTCTTGCCCAGCAGGACCCTCCCTGCAAGGGTGAGGGTAGAAGCTCCCAAGAAAGGAGAGAATATCTCCCTTGGGCACTGAGCTTCCAGCCCTAACACACACATAGGGATATACACTCAGGACCAGGCCAGGCTTTGAGGCCTGAGCCCAAGAAACCTTGGGGGGGAGGGGCTGGGCAGGTAGCCCTCTCAACCACAGGCAGGCCATCTGCTCCCACTTGCCTTGCCAATCTGCCCAGGGAGGGAGAACACCACAGGAAGGAGAGAGGCCAGGAGCCCAGGGTCTGTCAGCCTTGGCAGACCTGTGCAGGCCCCCTTAGACTCCATGGCCTAGGAGGTGAGCGCAGAGAGCATTACTGGACACAGGTGGCCAACAACAGCAGCCCAGACTCCCAGAGGGACTGGAGCACCTCACGGCACTGCAGGCCTGCCGCCTCCATCTCCAACAAGGGGTTGCCCAGAAAGGGAACATAGTCCCTGCTACCTGGGCTCTCATCCCTCTCACTCTGCCCTTTTCCCATGCCCTCCTAGGGAGGAGGGTCTGAGTGGCTGCCCACAGGGGCAGTACTGAAGGTGGGAGGGCACAAGGGGGCAGGAAGGAGCCTGGTCACAGCTGCTTTGAGAACCTCTTTGGTCTGGGGACATGGGGCACATAGGGAAGGGAGATGGAGGGGAGGGGACACTGGGTACTCTGGTCTTCAGACAGGGCACTTGTCAGAAGGCCATGTGCCCAGGTGGAGGATCAGATTTCTGTGGATTCAATGCGTTCGAGGCGGGAGGGGGTCCAGGCCTTCTTCTCCTCACCATGTTGGGGGGTAGGAGTGCTTGCACCCCCCGCTGCCCCACGCTCCCGCAGCCTCCGCTCCAGCTGCTGATTGCGCTGGTACATCTCCACATAACTCAACTGCAGCTGCTTCTGGTACTCAATGACCTTCTCCTTCTCCTCCAGCCACACACGGCGTTCCTCTGCAAAGCTGGCACCCTGGCGCTCCCGGGCCCGCCGCTCTGCTGCCAGCTCAGCCTGTAGCCGCCCCACCTCCCGCCGTAGGGCCCGTGTCCCATTCTCCCCTCCAGCATCCACCTCCCCGTCCACTGAAACCAAAGAGGCAGCAGCTGCCACCCCAGCCTGACGGCGCATTTTGGCCTCATCACTCTCGCAGGTGGCCAGTGCTTCCTGTGGTTCAGCAGGGTCCACAGGGGTCAGTGCCGGTTTGAGGCAGGTGGCAGGCAGCTCACCTTCACCCATCTCCAGACTGGCCTGTTTGCTGCCGAAGGAGTCCCTCAGGCTGAGCAGTTGTTCCTCCTTCTCCCGCAGTGAGGCCCGGCCCTCCCGCAGCTGCGACCGCAGCCCCACGATCTCGCTCAGCTTCTGGGACACATCAGCCTGCGAGTCCTTCAGTTGCTGCTTCAGGAGGGAAATCTCCCCAGCCTTCTGGCACACCTGGGCAAGGGCAGGTGGAAGAAGAAGCCATGATAAAGGCATAGCTCTGCTCACCCCAACCCAGTCCCCAGATCCAATACCAGAGCCTACAAGCTTCCCCAGGACTTGGCTGAGCCCTGCATCAGACCCAGGCTTCCCTGCCAGAATCAGGGCAGACAGGGCTCATCTCACACAACCCAGGGAGAGCCTCCAAAAGTCATTTTGGTCCCTCTACTCCTTTCTTTTCCCCTTGGGATGGTGGTGGGCTACTGCTCTGGGGTTCTCCAGAGGGTCAGAATGCAGGGGATACAGAGGTAAGGCCAGAGCCCCCAGCCCGCACCTCCCACTTAGTTTCCTCCATCCGGGGCAGGAAGTCGGCCTGCTCCTTCTGGCAGGCGGCCACCTTGTCCTCTAGCTCTTCCCGCTGCCGCATCAGCCGGGCTGCCTCTTCCTGCAGCTGCTTCTTGTCCTGTTGCAGCCGGAGCACCTGCAGCTGAAGCCCCTGCTGGGCTCGCTGGGCACGGCGGGCCACCTGCTGCAGTTTCCCGCTACAGCCCTGCCGCAGCTCGGCCAGCTCACGCTCCCACGCTTTCTGCCGCTCCTCCAGCACCTGGGCCACTGCTGCCTCACTCTGCTCCAGACTGCGCCGCAGAGCTGCCACCTCCTGCTCCTTCTCCCACAACCGCTCCTCCAGCTCCTGGATCAGTGCACTGGGCGAGGGTGGTGAGCAGGCTGCAAATGGCAGGCCTCCACCTCCACCCTCCCCCGATCCCAGGTGGCTTGGCCGCCCCATGGAAGATGATGACCCACTCTTGCTGGAGGCCCGGCCACTGTCAGAGGTCCCCAGGTCCTGGTAACCAGATCCCCCGCCGCTGCTGCCACTACCATAGCTGGCAGTGCCGATGCGGTTGATGTGACTGGTAGAAGCACTGAGGGGCGCCAGGTGCTGGCTGTAGCTGGAGCTGTAGGTGGGCAGGCTTGTGAGTGAGTTCCGGCCTGAGTCTGAGAGACCGCCCCCACTTCCACCTGCTGGGGTCATGGTCCGAGACTTTTCCAGTCCACCCTTGAGGCCACCAGGGCCTTGTCGTCCCTCAGGGGTCCCATTGGTCTGCGGGGGACATAAATTCTGCATGGAATGGAAATTCTTGGGTACAACAGGCTTGAAGGCCGACGGCCGAACTAGAGGCTCTGAGCACTGTGCAAAAGCAAGGAAGGGTAATGAGCATCAGAACGAGCCCTTAGCCTTGGCTCAGCCTCTTCCCTTTGGCTGAGCCTTGTTCAATCCCACCTCCTACCCCTTCGGACCTCTACACTGAGGTCTCCCATCCAGGTTTTCATGTGGGGTCTCCTCCAATCCAGGTCTCTGTGCTGGATCCCCCAGCTGATCTTGGCCTCGGGCCCCACTCCATAGCTCTCTGACCTAGTCTGCATCCCAGCCCTTATGATCCAACCTCCAAGAAGGCTCACCTTGCCCTCCTCTCTGGGCCACTTCCTATCCCATTAGAAGGTTGTGAGGGTCTCAGGCCCTGGGGACTGACCTGGTCTAGCTTGCCAGAGGTGGCCAGGAGCTTGGGTGGGTGGCTGGGCTCACGATACTGTGGTGGAGCCTTGTCACTGCCACCGCTGCTGCTGCTGCCACCACTGCTACCCACCACATTGCCGCAGACATCTGTGTGGTCACTGCCCCGCAGCTCGCCGTTGAGGTAGAGGGAGTTGGCGAGAGCCTTGTCCTCTGAGGGGTATCGGCTTGGCCTCTCCCTGCTGGCCCCACTGCCACTGCCCCGGGGACCTGGGAAACTGCCCTGGTTGCCCCCACCCCCTGTGCGGGTGCCCACGCTCTTCATGGCAAACTCTTGGGCATGGGCCACCCCACTGCCCACACTGCCCATGGCCAGACGGGGATCTGGGGGTCCAAGCTCAGCAGGCCGTGGGGCAAAGGCCAGGAGGGGATCCCGCCCTGGGTCAGCACGCACAGGCAGTGTCTCGAGCTTCGCCATGACTAAGCCAGGAGGGCACTGTGGGTACAGATGGGAAAGCAGAGAGGTCAGACCCCACCCGTACTCCCACCACCCCAACCAAGTCAGCCCCAGCCCCACTCTGCCCCTCAGTGTCCCCTTTCCTACAATGGTACAAGAGTTCCCAGACATTCAAAGTGAAGGAATAGGGCTGGGTAAGACTGATAGCTTGGTAATGGGGACTGCCTGTTGTCCCAGGATACTCCACTCCTCAACTTGTGCCTCAACCCCACTTCCTGCATGAGCCTCCCAGACACAATGAACCTATTTGCTGCAAATCCCAGAATTTAGGGGTCCTTTACTTTGTGTCAGGGCCCCTTCATCCCAACTTCATGGGCTGGAGAAATGGGGAGAGTAGTACCTGAATCCAATAGGGAACCTCAGAAGTTAAGGGAGGGCCAGAGACACAATGACCCCATTCAAAAACTGAAGGTGGGTGTCTCCCATCCCTCCATTCTAGTGTGTTGCAGTCAAGGGGCGGAAGTGGAAGCTCACTACCAGCGCAGGCTTCTCTCCTTGCCTTGCCAAGGGGGTGGGGGACCGACGGGTCCTCAAGCCTGGGACCCTCCGAGGCCCGGTCTGCAGGGGCCATGTGGCTGACTCTCGCAGTCGGGGCTCGGCCCGAACCAGCTGCGCGACTTTGGACAGGCCGACCGAGCCATTCCGGACTGCAGTATTCTCCTCTGCGAAATGGGAGGAATGAAGAACCTACCTCGCGGAGCTGCAGCGCGCCCAGCGCCCCGAGGCTGCGTGCGCGGGAGGGAACGCGGGTGTCGAGTGGGGTAGGCGGAGCTGCCCCTGCGGCGCGCGCGGGTGTCGCGGGTGGGCGGCGCCATGGGCAAGAGACGGGACCTACAGACCGCGGGCCGCGGCTGCAGCGCGTGGCAAGGGAGCGCGCTCGGAGGTCTTCCCCACTCGTCTGCACCAGGCCTGCTTCCCGCGCCGGAGGTCGGTACTCCGCAGAGGTCCCCGGGTTGACGGAGCCCGGGGCAGGAAGGCAGCGCCGCGGGCTGTGGGTGCTGGCAGAGCCTCCCTCGGGGCCAGCGTTTCCCACAGGTGTGTGTGTGGGGGGGGGGCTTTGAGGATCCCGCCCCTGCTGAACCCTGCTAAGAATGCACTACCACCAGGAAGACTTCCTGGATTACCCCCTCCCCCAGCCCCCGCTCCTTGTGGACCTTGACCCTGCACAATTCGCCCTGAAGTCTTCCCGAGCCAATTCTGTGGGTGTTTGCCCCCTCAAGGCCGGCCCACAGATAAAGGGGGAGCAGGGTTACCTTGGCTCTGGGAGGCCCGACTTCCTGGTTCTTTTATCTCAGGTCTGCACCTGGGAACACCTGTCCCAGAAATCTGCATAATCCAGCAGGGCAGGGCCACTGGCTAGATGCTCAAATACGAGTGCCTTTCAGACCTTTAGTCACCCCCTCCTACCAAGCAGGAAGCCATCCTTCTCTCCTGAGTGAAGGGATTCAGCCTTCACTTCAGTGTTCTGCAGGTTGTCTTCCACTCAGATGTCCTATCAGTCCCCAAAACAAGTGATCCTGGCAAAACTCTTGCTCTTCAGGGTCTTCTGGCCGCATCAGGAATTATAGTCCTAGGTGGTGAGTAAGTTCACCTTTGTCCACTACCTTTGTAGAATTCCATTCTCTCAGGTTTTACCACAGGTGTGGAGAAAAGCAAGCTTTCAACACCCTCATCCCTTCATCCAGTCTATCCCCAGACGCAGGGCTGGTACGAAGCTGGGGCAAGAGAGGTGCCTGGGGCACAAGTGAAGTGCAGGATAGGCAGGTGCACAACCCTGGGTGTGAGGCCTCTCTGCCTCACCCTAATCCCTGCTCTGCCTCCACTCCCCAGCATACTCCAGCCTGCTACTCCTTGGCTTTGAAACCCCTCCTACCTGAAACATGCCCCCTTCTTTCACCATCTCTAGGTGCAATACAAGAAGCAGCTAGAACTGGAAGGATGGTGGCTGAATGGCCTCAAGCTTGAAACCAGTAGGAAGGCTTGGGCAGGGTTTGAAAAAGAGAAACTGGCAAAACCTCATACAGCTGAGGTTCAGGTAGTGGGGACAAGCAAGGTGTCTGGGCTGGGGCATCAGGGTGCTGGGGACAAGGAAAGAGTCTGGGATGAAGCATCAGGGTGGGTGTGACACCCTTAAAATAACAGGGGGAGATTGGGAGAAATAAGTGTTTTTGAGACCAGAGACAGAACTGTCATTCACTGGGTGGAGTGAGACTGGTATCATCAACATTCAAGGGCAGTGTGGGTGGGCCCAGCATGGAGCTTAGGCAGAAAATCCCCAGAAGTCTGGGTGATAGTGTGGGAGCCAGAAGGCATCCAGGAGAATCTGGTTCCTGAAGGCCAAGATGGGGGGACTCAAGAATGTGGGGGGGCAAACTGGGTGCAGTGGTGTATGCCTGTAATTCCAGCTACTCAGGAGGATCACTTGAGCCCAGGAGTTTAATGTCAGTCCTAGCCTTGGCAACATAGTGAAACTCAAAAAAAGAAAAAGAAAAAAGAAAGAAAGAATGTGGGATGTGGGGGCAGTTCCCAGCGTTAAAAAGAAAGGGGACAGGTAAAATTGGGATTGAAGAGAGTGCCCTGGATTTGGAAGCTGAAGATGTCACT
>PVKS010018069.1:0-40824 GCA_004027875.1 Aplodontia rufa
AACTGGGGATTGAACCCTCAGGAGTACTGTACCAATGAGCTACATTCCCAAGTCTTTTTTGAGTTAGGGTCTCACTAAGCTGGGGAGGCTGGGCTTGAACTTGTGATCCTCCTGCCTCTGCCTCCTGAGTCAGTGTGTGTCCCTGTACCCATCAATACCATATAAAACTCTAACAATTTTAACAATGGCAACAAATAACAAAAGGAAAAAAGTGTTACTTATTCCAGCAGGTTCCCCAGAACAGAACTCACAGAGCATTGGTCAAGCTGCTTCTGTAGACCTGTAGTGTCCCCTTGGGCAGCCTGCTCCTTCATCAAGAAGTCTTTCACACCCCCAATCCACTTCTCAATGACTTTTGAATCAGCCTAAACCAAACAAAATATCAGAAAGGTATATTCCACAGTGACACCGAACCCACTACATCTCAAGGTATTTTGCAACTGGAAAAAAGGCAACTTTTCAGAATTCGTTTTCATTTATTTCATTATTTTTTAAACTTTCCAAGTTTGAAAATAATTGCTATCTTCATTCTTGAGTAAAGACTACGAGAGGTGAGAGTTCAGCAATCATTTTAAAAATCTCCAAAGATTTAAGCTATTTTGCTTAAAAGACATGCGCATGAGGAATAAAAATTCAATTTATTAGGAAAATGCTTTTCCAGGTACAATCAGCTAAAAAAATCTTTTGTTTGCATACAACTTTAGAATAAGTTAGTGGCTCAGAGCAGGAATAATCAAACAACATAATGAGGGGAATACAAGAGTTTGTTCTTGGTTCCATAGCTGGATGCCTTGCTATCTAAGAACCCAAAACAGTCCACTGCCTAGTTCCAGTCTTGCACCCAGCATTTATTAAGCACCACTATATTCCAGTTACTACATACGGTTCCAGGGGTTTGGAGGAAAATGAGAAGGCAAACATTTTGGGGAGAGAGAGAGAGACTGACTGACTTCAGAAAGAAGGAACATTGGATCTAGTCCTTAAAGAATGCAAAGTAAACTCAACTTAAGCTCCAACACTGAAGGGATGGCCCTTTTTTCCCCAAGGCCCCCATTCCACATTGCCAAGTTTGCCCTGTTCCTTTTCCTAGTATTGTGCAATTTGTTTCCTTGTTCAATCCTGGAAGTGGAAATGATTTTATTATTCTGTTCAAAACAGCCCATCATATTTGAAAGCAGACATACACCACCCCATCTTTCCCTGGTCTTCCAGCGGTTAAACATCCATGACGCCTCTAAGACATGATACCCTCAGAATGGCACTCACCATTCTAACCAACATGTTCTGGAAAGTACATCAATTGTTTTAATGCCCTTAAAATATGCCACACAGAACCAACCACTCTGATCCTAGCTGGAATGAGTCACAAGGATGGAAACTAACATATGCATGTTATACTCAAACAATGCCATCTAAAATGTCTTTAATTTTATTTTTCTTCTTGTAGGGTTGTTTTGTGTTTCTTTTGGTTTTTACTTGTTTATAGATACAGTAGTCAGTATTATAAATTAATATATTATGTAATAAAAATATGATATAATAAACTCCAATATTCAAATGAACTACCTCTAAATATATTCCCCATTTTGCATATTGTTTAATTGACTACTATAATGAATTCAAGACCTGATAATTATAAATACTAAATTTTGCCTTGTTACTTTGACAGTAATAATTAACACAGGACAGCAAGAAGTCAAAAAAATAATTTCAAGTTTTAGACTTTCCACTTACTTATCAGTTACCCTTTTTTGGTTGAGTTTTAACATTTTTCCAAGTGAAAAAATAAAGCCAATGAGGGTGCTTATCTGAGTAGTCCCCATGAGGCCCCCATATCATTCGTTAACCAACACACTGTAGGCTTCAAAATATGGGACTCTACAATTCACCATCTAATTGGCTTTTGACTTATTCTTATAAGATTACCAGAGATTATACCACACACTTGGCAGAAATCAAGACTTACCAATAATGCTTTGTGAACATTTGAACTAACAAGTGTGGTCTCCCTTCATGTGACTTTTGTTGTTCAGACACTTAGCTATGTACCTGGTGCTGGGGTTACAAAACCCAGGTCCTTGCGCATGCCAGGCAAGCGCTGTAACCACTGAGCCACCGCTTCAGCCCCTGTGGTCTCCCTTCAAATGTGAGGTTTTATCTTTGTATACCTGATAGTCTAGTATTCCTCTTCCAAACAAATAAATAGATAAATGCCATCGATGAAGGGAAATAGCCTAGGCAAGACTTATTAGTGGTGTCCTTGTTGATTCCTCGTGATCACCACATTCTTTCCTAAGCATTATTAGCTCTCTGGTTGTTCATTTGTCCTTGCAGGAACTGAAACTGAGCTTAATTTAGGTCTTGAGCTTTTGGAAACCAATGCTCCCCCTTCATTAGGCCATCATTCATCTCCGTGTTTCTGGTAATGTCTCACAAGGTCATGCCGTGACCCTGAAGTCCTGGGTACAAACCTCACTGCTACTAGGGATGCAGGTTTATGCACCTGGAAGAGCTAAGTGGCTTTTCCGCATGATTGACAGCTCAGACTCCAATGCACCCTCAGTGATGAGGACTCCACATCTCCAGTTTGAAAGGCCATTCTCAGATGAAGATAGGAAGCAAAAAAGGTGCATCTACACCCAGACTTCTCCACCTCCATTACCACGACACCAGCCTGCTCAAGTACCTCCGCTCCCTTTACTCAGAGCACTGCTCTGAAAGCCCCATTCATTAGCTGCATTCTGCCCACGCTTCCTTCCCCTCTCTTGGAGTCACTATTCTCAAATGCCCATGCTGCTCACGCATTTCCAACTGGTTCCATGCCTCCTCTTCAGTATTTGCTCCAGCATGCTGACATCTTACTAGAAAAGGCTGGGAAAGACATGCTCAGGGAGGAGGGGCGGGACACTGGAAAAGGACGAAGTATGAAAGGAGAGAACGGGTGAACTACAGAGTTCACAGAACGTGCCTTTTAAATGGTGCATTTAACATGTCGCCTCAGATTCTTGCATTGTTGGTCTCAACTTTTTAAGGATGCATTATTACTATATAACTAGGAAATTCATTAAACCTAACTTTGAATCAGGAAAACTGATCATTTCATTAGCCAAAGTTAGCCAAGGATTTGCAAAGTTTACATGGAAGCATTATATTCCAAGGAGGTTTCTAATTACACTCAGCATTAACAAGGGCAAACTGCCTTAACTACCCCTCACTGGTAAATGAGAGGAAGGTTTATGGCCTCAGCTGCCATCCTTCCTCCCTCCTCCCCACCCTCTGGGACACACAAAGACCCACGTGATTCACACACACCTGTTCCTCCTCTAGCCCTTACAATTCGGCATGGAAAAAAAATGAAGGAAAGCAACAGACACGGTGAGTCATGCAGAATGGATCATCACAACAGTAACAGAGTGACAAAAGCAACAGATGGGAACCTAAAAGCCACACTGTCCTCACTAATCAAACTCCTGCACATACTCCTGACCACACTGAGTTCTAAGCACGCCTTGTGCATCATGAAAGAGGAAGGGCTAAGTTCCAAGCCCAGCAACTATTTTCTATGTGCCTTCGAGAATCCAATTTCTGTCCTTTGAGCCTTGGTAGCTCTTCTATACGATAGGAATCATACCAACAACCTTGCCTGATTGTTCTGAAAAACAGATAACGTTTCAACACACTGCCATCAGGAGCAGGCAATGAATGGTAAGATCTACAAAACCAACTGCTTTATTATCACACCAAGTAAACACAAGAGTTACCACTTCCAAGTTTTGGAGTGTATGTCCCATCACAGACCCCACAGGAATAAAGCAGCCAGGAAGAAAATGTGCTTGCATAATATGTGATTTTTTTAAAACTGCTGCCCATGTTTACACTTGTTCTATCCTGCAAGTGTTCAAAAGAAATTGTTTAAAAATGACCATGTCAAACAGCTCAGCAGAAGAAAGCTGCGCAGATGAGGGAGGGAAATGCCTGGCAGCAGCACATGCATTGGGCATACCACGCAGCGAAGGCACAGTTACTAGAATCAAGACCAGCCACCACAGTGTGCAGGAAAGCGTGGGAGCAGAGGACTCTGCCCCGCCCTCCACTCTCCCACACCATGTCCTCTTTCCCTGGAAGGAAAATACCCGAAGCCTGCTCTTCTTTAAGCCAATTCTTCAGCAAAGAGGTCGCAAAGAACATGAAAAGCTCACATAAAAACTGTTTTCCTATTGGTTTAATAACCAATCTACTGGGCTGGAAAGGTGACTCAGCAGTAGAGTGCTTGCCTGGCATGCAGGAGGATCCAGTTTTGATCGCCAGTACCACATATACAACTAAGTGTTGGAAAAGCAAAAACATGAAAAAATTAAATCTAACCCTCACCTCAAAACACACACACACAATCAGCCAAGGTACTTCTGATTTTCTAATAATAAAGGGTATTTAAGTTTTTCTTTTCATCCATCAACTTACATAATGAATATCCCTCCCACTTCTTTTTTTCTTTCTCCTGGAAGAACTCATTTGCTATAAAGCAATACCAAAAAGTTGCCAGTATATTTCTAAATAAATGTCTACAAAAATTACATGGTAAGTAGTAGTCAAAAGCAGCCACTTCTTATTCCTAATTTTACTTACAAATATTCAAATAGGATACACTTACTACTAATTTCATTATATGGCATTCTTGGAAATCAAAATATTGGATATTCTTATTTGGAAGGATCAAAATAATGCACTGCTCAAATTCTTGCTCAAATGATTTATAAGCATCTCGGGTGGACAACAGCCAGCTGCTAGAAAACAGAAAAGGTATGCAAGGCCAACAAACCAACCCCCTTGGCCACCCTGGCCTCTCTCCTGAGCTGGCCATGGAGGGAAGTGAACGCTTCCTAACTCTGGGCTTAAGACAGTCAGACTCCAAGGCTCAGCACTGTCTTCAACACTTGATTGCAGCAAATTCCTGGCATTTTATCTGGCTCCTCCCCCATCTGCTGGAATGTCCACAGCTTTTTAAGCTGACACTTTTCTACCCCCAGGACACAGACAAAAACTACTGTGAAACCAGAACTAATAGATGAATTTAGAGAAGCAGGATTCTTTTGTTTAGCTTCATAACATTCATGAATCCCAAAAACACCTTGAAAAAAGTTCAGTAGCTGAACAGTGGCACATGCATATAATCCCAACAATGCAGGAGGCTGAGGCAGGAGAATGGAGAGTTCCAAGCCAGCCTCAGCAACTCAGCGAGGCCCTGAGTAACTTGGCAAGGCCCTGTCTCAAAATACAAATAAAAAGGGCTGGCGATATGATTCAGTGGTTAAGTGCTGCTGGGTTCAATCCTGAGAACCCAAAACAAAAAAAGAAAAAGTGCTCATCACATAGAAGAGAGGAAAGGAATAACATGCCACTACATTTATCTAAAACTGAGTTCAATATAACACAGGAAATGTATCATTCTCTCTTTAGTAAAGTAAAATGTACTGAAAACAAGAAAGGAAAAAAACTTCTGAACTGATTTTATCTGATTTATGTCACCTAGAAAGAGTTAAACATGCAGTTAAATACTGCATTTCACATTTGGAAAGTACTGGTCATTGCATTTTAACTCCAAAATGCTTTCCAGAATAATATCAGAATCTGGTTTTCCTGTCACCTTCCACCCTCTGGAGCAGAGCACCTCCACTTGGTGTGTACCTTTGATGGTTTGTGTACCTGAAGACAGAGTGACCACACTGGTGTCATGACATTAGGGACACCAGGCATTTAGGTTTTATAGAGCCAGCTTCACTGGAGAGGGACAGTGAATCTGAAGACTTACTGAGCACTGCACAGCCCCATTCCATTCACATCCACCCACTGCTGTGAGACACACAGGCTTCCAATCCTCAAGAGCTCCAGTCCGGGGAGGAAAGACTCAAAGCCCTAACCATGATAACAATGGAAGGGGGTAAAGAATGTGTGGTAGTCCAAGAGTTATGTTTTCTTTTCTATCGGAATTAAACTTGTTGATAGGCATATCCACTACAACTGAAGTTTGAAGCCTCTTTAAATCAGGGAACCAGGAAGCCAGAAAGAAGCCATTTCTAAATTTCCCTAACAGATATCCTATTACACCTGTAACCATTTCCTGTACCCGCTTAACCTTCTCCTGTGCCTGCCCCAATTTTATATGAGTCAATCACACAGACTGGACCCCTGAGATACTCCAGGCAAAGTGAAGGGCAGCACTGCGTCAGGTTAGGGTCCACAGACTCCCAGCTCAGGTGGGCTTGCTTCCGGATCCACTCTGAGAGAGCACCCTCCTGCAGGAGTAAAGCTTGCCTTGCTCACCCACTTCTGACCAGGTGAGTGTTTTATCCCACACCTGGTATTTCCAACAGTAGAAACATAGGGCCAGGAACAATCCTCTGTCTGGACACAGTGGTGGGAAGGGCAGAAAGAATGCTTATAAAGAAATTTTTTTTTTTTTAAGAGAGAGGGACAAAGAGAGAGAAGGAAAATCAATTGTATTTCATTTTCATGTGGCTTTCATTGCTCCAACACTTTATTGCACACGTGGTGTTGGGGTTCTAACACACTTTCTCATGCATGCCATGCTGTCGCTGTAACCACTGAGCCATTGCTCCAGCCCCAGAAGTTTGTTCTTAAAGAATCAGCAGCAGCTGGGCACTGAGGCACATGCCTATAGTCTCAGCTACTCAGGAGGTTCAGACAGGAAGATGGCAAGTTCAAGGCCACCATCAGCAATTTACTGAGACACTATCTCAAAACATAATGAAAATGGCTGGGGATGTAGCTCAGTAAGAGCACTTGCCTAGCAGGCACCAGGCCCTGGGTTCAATCCACAGCAGTATGAAAAGGAGAAAAAAAAAAAATAATCAGCAGAGACCAGGAGGATATAAAATCTTAGCACGTACATGACATTTCCCAGAAGGCAGGCAACACTCCAAGTCGTCCTCTGAGACCCACCACTGCCTCCCCACCTGAGTCAGCTCACAGTAGAAACCCAGGTAGGGCTGTGAGGCTTGCTGAAAACACGATGCATTACTCCAACAAAGACAGGCAAAGCTCCTCTGAATCTAACTCTGGTATCAGTGTCCAAGAGGAATTCCAGAGACAAGTTGGGAAGCTGGAGTCACAGTTATCGGGTAATGGAATTGTCCAGGACAAGAGAACTTGAGTACCCCAAGAAGGGGCTGGAGGCAAAATTTATAGAGGCCAGAACAGTGGAAAATATAAGACTGGGCTTTGTGTCTGCCTTAGGGACATTTTCATGATTTCCCAATTATATCCCACATGGCAGAAGATCTAGAATAAGGAAAACAAAATAATGCCAAATATATTGTAGTCCCTGAATCCTGCTGGGAATGAGAGATTAAAAAAAAAAACAGCCTCTTAGGATTTTATTTTATCCCCATGATTCATAAGAAACCCTTGTCAGTGAAATTAATGATGAAAAAAAAATTACCTATTTCATGTATTTTCAAAAAAATTTTTTAATTAGATGGATATGGAGTTTCAATTGAGGGGGAAACATTATCAAACATTCAAGAACCAATGTATATATACTTAGTTATCCAGGGCTAATGCCATGTCACGGATGCCCAGCTTGGGCTCCCCATATTGCTGTTTCCCCCAGAAGACCCCCTAAGTTAAATGGATATCTCATGGAGGACAGAAATCTCCTTCTGAGATGAATGCCCTATATTCCCACCCTCCTGTCTCCTAAGTGTTCTTCCTACACCCTCCCCCACCCTACGCCTCCAAGTTTCCTAGGGAGTCATTCCCCTGTTGCGTTGAGAATCGTACAGTTTGAAGTTATTAGCTTAACCGTCTAACATACTGCTTCCCCATGTAGTCTAGCTTCCACAGGTGAGAGAAACCATTTGGCCCTTGAGTCTCTCAGAGGGCTTTTGCCATTGTGTTTGTAAAAGCACCTGTCAACATTTTAGTTCTTAAGAACAGGAATGTGGGTGATTACACAAGCTAGGCATTGACAGAAACAAAGAATTTAACAAGTTATTTGAGCATGACTCTGTGAATAGGAACATGGAGGCCCAATCTCTCACCCGTGCAAAACAAACAGGGAACAAAGGAAGGAAACGTGGACAAGTGCATGCAACAAGTAAGACAGAGCAAATAAGAGCCTCTTCTAATAATCCTAGGAATGCAGACATCATAAATAAGCAACCACATAGTCAAGAAAACGCTATGGAGTTGATGCATGATCAATCAACGGAAGACGGCATTTTGAGTAGTGAGGTTCACACTCCACGCTCTACAGCACATTAACTACTTAAATGATCTCACCAAGTTCCCAATGTCATTTTTTTGTGCATGTGAAAAACGACTAGAATGAGCAATACCTGTGAAATTCTCTATTTTACTTTCAATACATTAACCTCCAGCAAAGATCCATTGTTAATATTAGAGGCCACCATGGAAATAAATGGTATTGGAGTAAAAGGATCTCTAAATATGTGTTCTTCGTATTTCTGTTACTCCACTCCAACAGTCCCCATGTATTACTTTCTTTATGACAATTCATTTGAAAAATAAACAAGTCTGTAACAAACATTATGTTATTGACACTGCGTCTACTGGGCCTCAGGACCTAAAAACCAACAGAATTTATACATTAGGATGTTGAAGAAGAGGAAACAGTGCTAACTGCACAAGAATATCTACTGTGATCATCTAAAATTCATGGCGGGATCTGCTTAGTTTTCCCAAGTGGATTGTGAGCTGTTAAGTAACAATTCCTTCAAAGCAAATAAAGGAGTAGGAGCATTCTTTAGAATTAATATATATAGATATATACACACATTACATATATACACATGTAAGTGTATATGTATCTTTCAGTGAAAAAGTTGCACCATTAAGGAATACAGACATTGACAACAATCTTCTACTTAGCACACCAAAGGGTAAATTAAAAAACAACAGGAGAGGCTGGAGTGGTAGTTCAGCGGTTCCAGCTCTTTCCTGGCATGCTCAAGGACTCAGGTTCAAACCCCAGCACCATGTACACAATTACATGTTAGAGCAACAAAGGCCAAAACTAAATAAAAAGTGATTGTCTCATTATCCCTTTATCTTTAAAAAAAAAAAAAAAAAAAAAAAGTTACAAACCTACTACTGTAACAACGTAACCCACCTAACATCCAGAAACATGTTTGATAGAGAATACGCAGAATATTTTTCATGGAAATAAATTTTTAACATGCACTCCAAATGACTACCTAAATGCTTGGATTTGCTACATTAGTAACAACCTACTAAAGTCTAAAGCAAGATTACTATAACCTTTCGTGTTTTGGAAAATATTTACTGAAATTCATATTAAAATATTTAGTCCACCCAACAATAATTGGTAGTTTTTGCTAACTCAGATTTAAATTTTAAAACAAAAGAATGATCTTGAAAAAAATGGGAGTTACTTAATCCAGCCTTGCTTACTCTTTGCACATTTGAGGCAGATGAGTGTTCAGTGGGCCTGTCCTATGCACACTTAAAATAGCATTTTCATATATTTTTACCTTTTTTCAAAGAAATAATCAACTTTATTTTTTTCATCTCGTTTTTGTTTTATTGTCAACTCAGTTGTGTATTTGGTGCTGGGGCTCGAACCCAGGTCCTACACATGCCAGGCAAGTGCTCTACCACTGAGCCACCACTCCAGCCCTTTTTACCTTTTTTAGCAATATCCCTCACACACATGCTCTTGGGACCTAAATCTATCATCTACCTATCTACCTACCTAATTATCTATAGAAATCTAAAGTTTATATTAATATTTTCATTTCATTCATTGAAAAATATTTACTGAGTGCCTTCTCCAGGTCGACACTGTTGTAGAAGTTTAGCTCAGAACACATGGAGGCAGGGGGCTGAATGACTGGAACCAGGAAGCCGCCCCAGAAGAACAGGAAGCCCTGGGGACAGAGTGTGATTGGTTCATTCTCCACCCAGACCTTCCCATTGATGACACCTGGTGACATGTTTTTCCAACTCTCAACAAGGAACTGAAATCCTGCCTTACCCAAACACTGGCTTTTACCCCTTCCTCCTTACAGAGCCACACATTGATCCTGTCTTCTGGAAATTTCCCACGGCTTCATCTGTGGACATTTTCTGCAGTAGCAAAGCATCCTGCTTCTGAATTTCTGGTTCCCTTGAAACACTTGCTTTCCCAGTCTGACACTGTCACTGCACTAGTTCAGATTTTCAGCTCCACGTCAAAGACCTTTAAAAAGCCAGGGTCAAGAACTCATCTATCTGCTAGCAATTGGCCTGCTTCTACCACTCCACGTAATTGAAAGAACAGTCTATATTTCACATAGGGCCCCCATTTGGAAGCAATGTTCTCTTATCTTCAATGTCAAGTTCACCTCTAACAACAAGCCTTTTCTGCAAAACAAAAAGACAGACAGACGTGCTCACCAGCACATTTAAGGTCTATCTTTGTAAGCAAGTTGTAAATCTCAGTTTCAGCACGTAACAATTGAAGGGGTAGAAAGAATGCAGAATAAATAGTAGATATTTGAATCTTACATGACATTCGCCATCTACCCTACAATAAGCAAACTCCTGACGGCCTCTGGATTTACCTCAAAAGCTCTGAGTTTGGCGGTCATTTCTTCAAGTGAATGTAGATCTTTGGACAGCTTGGCCTTTAATTTGTTCCACCTTCCTTGGGCATCATCCAATTCTTGTTTATACATTTTTTGTACATCAGGAAGCATGTTTTTCTCCAGAGCCTTTGTTTCTTCTGCAAGTTTATGTAACTTGGGTTTTTCATTCTCAAGGATTTCATCAAGGGCCTGGGAAAAGTTTAGAAAGGTTAAAATCATGCACAACAATGTGTGCAGATGTAATAACACAGTTTTTTTAAAAAGGCATTTAATCAAAAGAGAATTGTGGAAAAAATAGGTGTAATCAAAAAAGCTCAAACTTTCCCGTCATGAGTTGTGCAGGCAACATAACATGTTCTGTACACCGAAAACCACTAGAGGACCACACCTGGTATGATCAGGTGTGCAAGGTTAAGGCTGATCTTTTGACCTGATAAAATAGTTCACAGCCTTAAGACTACCCAACTAAATATCAGGGAAGCAATTTTTTTTTAATAATTTTGTCAACTTTCCCACACATTTTATTTATAGTTGTACATAATGATGGGATTCACTGTTACATATTCATGCATGCACACAATGTAACAATATAATTTGGCCAATTTCCTTTCCCAGCACTTCCCCCCTCCCTTACCTCCTCCCACCCACTGGTCCCTTTCCTCAACTGATCTCCCTTTGATTACTTTAATTTTTTTTAACTTTTCTAATTTTTATTGATTGCTTGGGAACTATTTAGTATCTCAGAGGTGCAAAATATATTTCAGTTTCACCTCTTTCCTCTTGTATCCTTACTCCCTTCTCCCTTTCTCTTTACTCCAGTTGACTTCCTTTAGCTTGTCTATTAACTTGCATTTGAATTGTTCTTCGATGTAGTATCATCCTTCCCTGCTCATTTACTTTATTTTACTGTAGCTTCCACATGTGAGAGTCTTTGAGTTTCTGCAATTGGCTAATTTGACTTACATGATTTTCTCCATTCCATCCATTTACCAGCAAACGCCACAATATCATTTAATAGCTGAGTAGAACTTGTGTGTTTGTGTGTGTGTGTGTGTGTGTGTGTGAGAGAGAGAGAGACAATTTCTTAACCCATTCATCTAGCGATGGGCATATGGGCTGATTCCATAATTTATCTACCATGAATTGTGCTGCTATCGACAATAAGGTAGCTCTGTCACTATAGTATGCCAATTTTAGATCTTCTGGCTCTAAAATACCCAGGAGTGGAATAGCTGGGTCATACGGTGGTCCCATCCTTGACTTTTTGAGGAATCTCCATACTGCTTTCCAGACTAGTCGTACTAGTCTGCAGTCCCACCAACAATGTACAATGGTTCCATTCTCCCCACAACCTTGCCAGCTTTTATCGTGTTTGATATTCTTGATCTTTGACATTCTGATTGGTATGAGATTAAATCTTAATGTGATTTTCATTTGCATTTTCCTGATTGCTATAGATGCTGAACATTTTTTCATGTATTTATTGGCCTCGTGTTTCTTTGGTTGAGAAGTTTCTGTTTAGTTCTTTTGCCACAACACTAGTTTCAACTTCACCACTTGTCAATCTTTTCCATTAACTTATAAATTTTTCAAGGGTCAAGGCAAGAATATTCTGTGCAGTATGTTGCAATGAACTAAGAAAATGTACTTAGAAGATAATTTGATGTTACTTCATATTCTTAGACATAATTTAGAAAAAAGTTACCATTACAACTTTAGAAGTACCATACAAGTAGTTCATTTTACTTAAACTATATAGATTAATGAATGCTGGAAAGGAGCAACTTTACCCATAATTGAAATAAAAATCTTTAACAGAGGAGAAAAAAAAAACTTTAGCCTTTTCATTTGAAATTTCGCACCACTGTATTTTAACTAGTATTTTCAAATAGCAATAAAACCAATATTCACTTTTTTTTAATTTGTTCAACATAATCTTACATATTGGAGGGAACTGTTGCTATGTATTCAAACACATGGATATTGACAGAGCAAGACAAGGTCGACGCTAGTTCATGATCTACCCGCTTGGAGTTCTCTCTGATCTCACGTTTCCCCTACTTTACCCCCATGTTAGTTGGGCTTCTCATGGAAGTCGAAGAGTCCCCACTAGGTTGACAACCCCCCTAACTTCCTCCCTCCAGCTGTCTTGACATCCCCCATCCCTCCCTCCCTTCTCTGCTCCCCCCATTCATCCCCTAGCATCATAGCCCTGGTTCCCCTGCCGTGTAAAAATTCACCCATGTTAAGGTTATTATTAGCTTAGCCAACTTTCAATCTGCTTCTGATTGTATTCTAGCTTCCACATATGAGAGAAAACATTTGGCCATGGAAGCATTTCTATTCAATAGAAAAATTTTAAAAAGTATCAGTTCAACTAATATTCTTCATTTTATAAAAGATATCTTAGCAGATAGATTATGCACAGGTTGAGAGTTTTAGGAAAATTTTGATAGGAGAAAATACGCTTTTCTTCTATTAATGCTTAATAAGTTTTTCTTTGGTCCTATATTATAGTAACTAACCTTCAAACTCTAAGACACTTTTAGACCGATAAGGACCAAAGATGACCATTATTTTTTTCCATTGGTTTTTGTAAAACATTTCAAAAATACACAATTTGAAATATCAAAAATGGTACTAGACTTCCGAAACATACCTTTTTTTCTTGCAGGGCCTTCTCCACCTTGGCAAGATCATTAAGGGCATTAAGAGATGTCTTAGCTTTATTTTCTGAATCACTTAGCATATCTTTCAGTGCATTTAGTGTTTCCAAATATGCTTGTCCAGGCTGGCTCTTCAATTCTGTTTATTGAAAAATACTTACTTTGAGAAAATAATGTAATTAATCTGATTATTATACATACCATTAATCTTCCATTTATAATAAGTGAATTCCAATATGTAATCATTTAGACCCCCATGATTAAAATTAAAAAGGGTCTGTTAGATACTAAAATAGATCATTCTCCAGGCATTTCTAGGACTCAGACAGTGACTTCATTGCTGCGGATGTTGACGTTTGACATATTAACTAACTCACTATCATTTTTCTTCATTTCTTCATGATGAAATGTCTCTAAGCTGGAACAACAATGTTTCTATTGTCCCACATAATCTTTCTTCCACAAATGCAACACAAGGAATAAAGGAAACAAAGATCCACCCGTCTTCTTGTAAGCGCAGGCTCCTGGCCAAACCCTTCTCAGAGTGGTGGGTGCCATGTGGGAACACAGTACCAGGCTGCCCCAGGTACCCTGAGAAACAGTTCCAGCCCCTGCCAGGTGGAGTGGAGTCTACTTGCACGTCTGGTTTAAGAATCACATACAGCAAAAGGTGAAACCAGCTAGCAGCCAAGGTCAAACTGCCTATGGATCCTTTCCAAACACAGAAACATGGCTCATAGCAGGAAGGTGAGAAAGAGGTCCTCTCAAACATATTTCACATTCTAGGTTAATTGATTTCAAGGAACAAAGACATGGTGTCCCAATGCCTTCCACAAGGGAATATGACACACTTGTCTAATATGCACACATACAGATTCTTAAAGTCCTTACACAATCTGCAGAGCCCGAAGGAAGGAGTGGTTACAGGCACAGCTCTGATCTGTACTACCAAGAACAATTACCTGATACAACATCCTCTAAACTTAAATGGCAGCTAAGGAGGAAAAAAACGTAGCATAGAAAGGATGAGCTTTTGCAGCCTTTAACAGCTAACTTTCCAAAACCAGGTTTATTGCAAAAGAACTCATTAAAAATTTTCATATCCATAAGAGGAACATGATTTTTTTTCTGAAAAAAAGATGGTATTGCCAAAATCTTACCCATTACGAATAAACAGAAATTAGTGATCATTTTTTAATTTTACTGAGAAGAGACAAAAGAAGAAACAGCACCTACTTGTCCTTTCAAACTCTCCTTCAAGGCAGCTATGGCTGCATACACTTTAATCATAGCTATTCGGAGGGCTGAGGCAGGGGATTTCAGGTTTCAGCCCAGCCTCAACAACTCAGCAAAACCCTATCTCTAAAGAAAGTAAAAAGGGCTAGAGGATGTAGCTCATGGGAAGAGAGCTTGCCCTGGGTTCAAATCCCAGTACTATTAAAAAAAAATCTCATTTTAAAAAATATCCTATTAATACATTGTTAGAGCACGTGGATGTGAACAGTGTTTGCATTTTTAATATCAAGTGTGAGCCCAGAAACATCTGATAGACTTTGACCACACAGGTGCCGAGAAAACAGTAAAGCCGGTATCACAAGTGCACTGAGAATCTAGATATTTCGGGAATAATTTTTAGATTGAGGCAAATAGAAGATATTTCAATCATTAAGTCAAAAACACCAAGGGAATAGGTTTACCATTCTCGAGCTGTTGTTGATGATCCTCTAAATCCTTCCGCACAGCCTGGTAGCGCTCCAGAAAGCTATCGAAGCTCTGCTGGACAAAACCTGGGACAGAAGGCTGAGACCTCAGGGCCGAGCAGCTTGCACGCACCGACTCAATTTTGGGTTGGAGGCCAAGGAGATTTTTCAGTTCCCTCTGTGAAAGAGAAAATATGGCCACATAACTGGATGAGAAACATCCCCCCAGCAAGTCCTTCAGAGCAGAATTAACTAGAAATTCGTAACAGAAAAACTATGTGCGTGCCTTATTAAAAAAAAAAAAAAATAAATGGACACAGAACTCTCACGAGGGCCAAGGCTCCACTCCTCACCTGATAGGAATCCTTCAAACCGGCCAGGGACTGCTGGGGAGACCTGGAAACCGGGGGGTGTTGCAACCACTCCTCCTTCGTCTTCACAGTCTCTTCAAGCTCACCAAGCTGCTTACAGTAAGCATTTATATCTTCCTGAAGCTGAATCTGTCCAGCCAGATCTTCCAGATGCTGAGACACATTCTTCCACTCTGATAAAACCTTCTCCCGAACATTTTTTATTTCTTCAGTAGAAAGACCCTCTACACAGACAGGGAAATAAGCAGACTCTTCATACAGTGTTACAAAAATTGTTCTGAATTTGTTCTAAACATTCTAACACAGTCAAACTGGGGCGGCGTCACGTACAAAGATCACTTCCTTGTGTCCCTTTAAACGTAACAATGAAAAACTATAATGATGCACCTAAAAAATATTTAAGCATTTTTAACTGCTTGACCTAGGTGGGCGGGGAGCCCTAAAATGGCAGTTCAGGAACGGTGTGGCTACCTCGAAAGGCACAAGGTCGCTGCCTTTTCTGCAGAATGTGTGTTACTGTCCTTGGCTTCTTTCCACTCTGCTAGTTATGTGAGCCATGAAAATAAAATCAACTTTTGGATTTGTTGAGGACTCTGACATCAGAATTGAAGACCCTCTGTCGTAAGAAAAATAGACAGCTAGCTAATGAGAAGAACAGGCAGGACAAAACTATGGTGATCAAACCATACTGTCATATAAATTACAAAATAAATAGCAACTATTCCTGTAATCCTCGGAGCTTAGGAGGCTGAGGCAGGAGGATTGCAAATTCAAAGTCAGCCTCAGCAACTTATTGAGGCCCTAAGCAATTTAGTGAGGCCCCATCTCAAAATAGAAATTTAAAAAAGGAAATGGGCATGTGGCTTTGGGGTTAAGTGCCCCCGGGTTCAATCCCTGGTAACAAAAAAGAAAAAGAGGAAAAAAAAAAAAACTTTTTTAGGATTAGTTGGGAAGCTGAGAAACCCAGACATTGATCTGAGAAGACACATTTTGGATAAAATTTTCTCGCTTGCAGACGGGGTGTCTACACTTTGTTAAACAGGGAAAAAAATAGTATTTTTCTGTCTCCTATTATTTTTCCATGAGTCTGAATTTTCAGTGTCACATATTTTTCTACATGCGTTCAGTGCAGTTACTCATATTGCTGTTTAACAGCAGGAATGTTGAACAGAAGTAAAAGCACAAAGACATGATCCTCCACTGCCCCTCCCAAGAGTCTGAAATACATTTCAGAACATGAATAATTAATGTAGAGGAAGTTTTTTACACAGTGAAATATGGCCAACATCCGCCTAGGTAAGGACGCAAATAAATGACTCAGTTCTGTTAGAAAAGCAAATAAAATTCTTCAGTAAAACTGATGGTTAAATAGTCACATCACTGTTTTCCTGAAACAAACTCTATCAGGCCACCCGCAGGGGCTGGAAGTGCTGGCTCAGAGGTTACAACGCTTGCCTGGCATGCACTAGGACGCAGGTTCAAACCCTAGCACCAAGAACACAACCAAGTGCTGGAGCAACAAAAGCCATGTGAAAAAATAAATTTTAAAAAAAATTGATTCTTTCTCTCGTTAAAAAAAAAAAAAAACAAAACAAAAAAAACCACCACCACCAAGTGTGTCCAGGCTCACCCACCTAATGCATCTGACTTAAACGTTGAGATACCTCGCAGAGCATAAGCACGTTTATAAAAATGAGTAGATTTCATTTGACCTTCCTGGTTGATGTACCAGCTTTTCCTGGTTTAGCTTATCTTTTATCTTATTCCTAGGGATTGCCAGTTAATATAGTTGGGACTTCCATATTGAGACTTTATGAATTGACACTCCTTACAGCTAACTATAAAAACCTATGGACTTCAATAGTGGTCCTTTGCTTTGTATTTCCCTTGATTTCAGTAGTGATTAAGTTGAAAACGGTGAATTCAAGTGAGAGTGAGTGGCAGGAATATGTTATGTGTTGTCCCTTTTAGATAATTAAAATGAGGTGCTTCCATTATTACTGATTTTGGCTTTCGGCTAGTCATATTCTAATCTAACACTGAGTGTTCTTGTAGAAACAAAATTTAGAGCTGGGTCTCTGGGACTAAAACAATTGTTTTTAAAGATAACATACAGTTTCCCGTTTTTAAGATGCAAATGGTGTTTCAGTCATTGCTTGATGTCACTGCAGCCAGCAATATCTCAAACGTAAAGAAGGGGAAATCTCACCTTTTAAAACTGCTTTGAAGGGGTGACATGATGGGTAATAAAGATTATTAAAAAACTGAAGGAAAGTCTTTAACCACCCTGGTACCAGCAGTGGGTATCTTTTACCGGTTTTAAATAAGTGGTAACAACTTTCCACCTCAGGAATTTTACTTACCAGCTTAATTTTCTTCAATGTTTAGTAATTTAATAAACTGTCATGAGATAAAAATGAAGTGGCTGAAGTTATTGTGCCACGGCCACCTAGAATGACATGACCCAGCAGAAGCAAAGCCTGGTTCTCTATTGCCCAGATAATTCACCAGGAAGATGGTCATCTGTTATGACTCCCTTGAGCAGGGACGGTTGAACCTGGACTGGGATGTTTTACCCAGGTCGAACGGGTCACCTGTGTAAGGGTGGACGTGAACTTCAGCACCTGCACATGTTTGCTTCTCTGGATTTCAGCGGATACAATGTAGTATTTAAATTTTTCGAGTTGCACTGAGGACCATAAATGCCCTTTTATTTTCCATGCCATTGGTTTTTGTTATTTGTTGGTTGGTTTTCTGGTTTGTGTTCCCATTACACTGAATTTCAATTGCATATGTTCACAAGGCAAAACTGTTTTATTGCCCTCCTACTCAATTAGTGAAGATGGTAAGCCCATCCTTTCAGCAAGCATGAACTCAATATAAAAATTCCTTTGCCAATTCCCCAAACTTTCTCAGTTATTTTCAAGGATTTCATCTGATAAGGGAGGAACTATGAAAAGACCTATTGTTAGTTCAGAGTCCAGTGTGATGGTGCATGTCTCTAATCCCAGGCACTTGGGAAGCTGAAGCCAGAGGATCATAAGTTCGAGGCTAGCCTTTGCAACTTAGCAAGACCTTGCCTTAAATAAAAAAGGGCTGGAGATATAGTTCAGTGGTACACTGCCCCTAGATTCATTTGCCTATACTCTCCCCATCAGAAATGAACTATTATTATATAATTATAATCTCTAGGAACATTCTCTACCTTTCCAAAATATAAGGCAAACAAAATTTAAAAATTCCTATAAAAATAATGGCATTTTTTGGATGTGTTTCTAAAGCAGGTGATCTTACTACCACTTTTGACATTTTTCACATTTGCTTATCTATGTGCAATGCCCAATAGACTCACAGAGGCTTCCTGGACCTGGCTGCTGTTTCAACATTCCTGTTAAACATGCCTGGCTTACTCTTAAATTTTTAATTATAAATATTTCCTAAAAAGAAGATAAAATTTCTGTTCTCTAATGAATGCATTTCAAGTTCTACTAAAGCTGAAAAAAATGGTAAATGCAAAATACAAAAAGCTTCCTAAGACACTAAACAAGTACATATATTAGGTCACAAAACCCATTCCTTAATAAAGTGTCCTATCCTACATTCCCCAATGCTGCACTTGACCTTTGTGAGTAGAACTTTCACGTAAATTCAATTTCTAGAGTGTATATTTTTAGGACCTGCCTATTCACAGATTTTATTGAACAAAAGCTAAGTCAGCTAATGAACTCTTTTACTTTCTAGACAGAAGCAAAGAAACAAAAGTGATCCTTGACCTTCCCAAAGTCAAGAAATGAGATAAGGACAAGAGTACTCAAGTCCAACCTGTTCCCAACTCACCCCTGTTCTCCCTCTAACTTGACACCTCCCACCAACTTCCTGCCCAGGGAGCCTTCCCTCAGGATCTTCACTAATTCTGCCTCCACCCATTGACTAAAAGCTAACATAGATGGGGGTAAATTCACTGGGTCGACTCCTGAAGCTACCCCACCTTCACACGAGATGCATTAGAGTCCCAAAATTCAAAGCCAACGTGGAAGCAAAGAATATGACAGAAATGCACATAAATTCAACACCCACCTTACAATAATCACTGCAGGAATCACCATCTCAAGGGAAATTATGGCTTATAGGTGTTTGAGTCTTTGAGTAAATACTTGGGAGAATCATCTCCAAGAAGGGAGCCCACACCCAGGATAACAAAACAACCCGCTAGGCTGGATTTTGAAAAAACATACTATGCTATTTGTCTGAGTTTTTTTTTTTTTTTTAAAGAAATTAACCTTTGCTAATTATATGGATTGACAATATTAATTTGTATAATTTAGAAATAAACATAAATACGACATGTGTGGACACATGCTACATATTTTGTGTATGTGTATATAAAACTTACACAAAAAATACACTTACATGCTTTTGTAAAGACTGGTGGCAAAAAATAATGAAAGGTTAAAAACCCAGAGCAGAGCTTGTTCTGAATGAATGATGGGGAGGGGAACTAACTGATCCAAAATGGATATAAGAGAACTTTCTGGAGAGATGAAAATGTTCTCTATAGGAATTTGCACATGTAAGTTACACAACAGCATTTGTCAAAGCAGCACAATTAGGTTTCATATATTTTAATGTAATCAAAACTTACTGTAAAAATTAATAGTCAAGAAGGCTAAGAGTAAGCAAAGGTAAAATTATTTAATAACGGCAGAATATCACTAACTACCAAAAGTGGATAAGTGGTACAAAGAGCTTCATTCCACTGTTCTATTTGCTTTGTACATAGTTAAAACTTCCATAATAAAACATCAAAAACTGGAGCTGCTGGAGTGGTGGCTCAGCGATTATGGAGCTGCACTGGCATGCGGGAGTACGCGAGTTCAAACCCCCCAGCCACGTACACAACAAAGTGTCAGAGCAACAAAACCCACGTGAAAAGCCTAAATAAAATTGATTCTCCTTCTCTCTCTCACTGTCCCTCTATTAAAAAATAAATAAACAAGTCAAAAACTAAGATTGTAGGGGCTGGAGCGTTTGCTCGGTGGTTACTGCGTTTGCCTGGCATACGCAAGTACACGGGTTCAAACCCCAGCACCCACATGCACATAAGTGTCAGAGCAACGAAAGCCATGTGAAAACCTCAATAAAATTTGATTTCCTCTGTCTCTCTCACTGTCCTTCTCTCTTAAAAAATAAAAAAAAATTTTAAAAAAGCTAAGATTGTAAACTACTGCTTTGGAAGATTTTTCTCAAACCAGTATTCCGAATTCTGCCTTGGATACCAACAGTGTTGGACAGGGAGATGTGACAGCAGACCCGGGAGCACGAACCATTATTAGAATAAGGAAGAGACTATAAGAAACATCCCCTAAAGCTAGGAGAGAACCACAAGGCAAATTGCTCAGAAAAAAATATTAACTGTAAAGCTGATGGTTCTCCCAAGTATTTACTCAATTTTTGACAGTTTTTTATAGTAAATTTGGATTACATTAAAATATATGAAACCAGGGGTGGAACAGTGGCTCAGCGGTTTCAGCGCTTGCCTCGCAAGCATGAGGACGCAGGTTCAAACCCCAGCACCACATACACAACTAAGTGTTAGAGCAATGAAGGCCATGTGAAAAACTAAATTAAAAAAAAAATATTATATATATATATATACATATATATAAAACACAGTTGTGCTGCATTGATAGACACTGTTGTGTAAATATTAATCTTAAAGTTCTTTAGTCCAGGTAAAGATTTCAAATACAAGTAACATCAAACCTAACTATTAAAAACACCCCTACAGGGGTTGGGGATTTAGCTCAGTGGCAGAGCACTTGCCTAGCACGAGCAAGGCCCCGAGTTTCCTCAGCCCTCAAAAAAAAAAAAAAAAAAAAAAAAAAAAAAAAAAAAAAACCACACAAAAAAAAAACAACCCTACAGTAAAAATAACGTAATGCACTGAGAGTGCTCAAAAACTCAAATCCTAATGGATTTACCCTAATGTAACTTCATTTCTCAAATGTTATCAAAGTAAAATTTTCCTCTTGCTACAAACCTGTGAAAAAGTTTCCAATACATCACAAAAGGATGAGGTTTTTTAATTGTCTACACCACTGGACTTTAATTATCCTGCTGAGGTTTCAGGGTTTCTAGTTCCCCGAGTCTGTATAAAAGAAGATTTTGGTTTTTGTCTTTTTTTGATAATTAGTTTCTTTATAAAATTCATTTTAAAATGCTCCACTACCTAAAAATACTGAAAATCATTTTTCTAACATAAGGTGAGTTAGATTATTAAATGTTGGATATGTCAAACTGCCAATATTATTGCCACCACCTAAAAAAAAATCTGGTAAAAAAATTAAAAAGGCAAGGGTCTCACCTTTTCCCATTTGCTCTAAAAGGGTCTGTCCAGTTCGGTTTAACTCATCCAGCTGGGGGCTTCTTTCCACCTGTTCTTTTTCTAATCCCTGGAAACAAAGTCCCAACATGAGATCAGCACAAAGTTTCTTCTCAATAAAATCTTGCTTCTACTTTAAATTTTTATATTAACGGTACTCTCAAATTTGTATTAAACATTTCAGTTCAAGTTTATCTAAAAAAATTCCAATAAAAAACTATAATAGGGGCTGGAGCAGTGGCTCAGCAGTTGGACCACTTGCCTGGCATGAGAAAGCAGCCGTATTCAAACTCCAGGACCAGATACACAACTAGTGTCAGAAAAAAATGAAGACCAGATGAGAAAATACAAAAAACTGATTATTTCTCTTTCCCTCTCTTTCAAAAAAAAAAAAAAAACTATACAATTCCAGCTATTCTCCAGCACTCCAGGGATAAAGAAATCTGAAAATGTGAAGTTTAAACAGTGATGACACCAACTAAAATCTTCAGCTTCCTTTGTAAGTAAAAATGCACACTACAATTACGAGTTCCTATCAAGAATAATTAAAATTGGTGTTTTAGATCAGGGTACTTATTCACAAACATAGTCTCAGTATCCCACACGATAAAAATAATGGTTTAAGTCAAAAGAACTGAGTGAGCTATTACAGAGATCACTGAAGGAAAAATAATTAACAAGAAAATGACAAATACTTAGAGCCTCTGTATTATTCCTTGGTGTGTTTATATACGTCCAATGCTAGGTCTGGAGCAGTGGCTCAGCAGTTGGCAGCACCTGCCTGGCAGGAGCAGGAGCCAGGACCCAGTTCAAACCGCAGCACCACATACACAACTTAGTGTCAGAGAAACAAAGGCCAGATGAAAAAATATATAAAACTGATTCTCTCTCTCCCCCCCACCCTCCCCCACCACCACTCTGAGGTTTTGTTTTTGTGTTTTGTTTTTTAAAGAGAGGGAAAGTGAGAGAGAAAAAGAATGAATTCCTTTTATTGAATTTATCATGTGGCTTTCGTTGCTCTGACACTTTATTGTGTACGTTACGTGGGTGCTGGGGTTTGAACCCGTGTACTTGAGCATGCCAGGCAAGTGTCGTAGCCTCTGAGCCACTGATTCCAGTCCCCACACCTCACCTCTCTTTAAAAAATAAAGTCTAATGCTAACTTCAACCACAAACTCATTTCATATATTATTTTTGAAGAATGACAATTTTCTTTAGAATCCAAGCTAAAGCATTTTGCTATTTATATTTAGAGAGTGTCTCTTAATTTTCATAAGGTCATCCCTCAGTGTCCTCAGTATCTTCAGAGGACTGGTTCCTGGACCCCTGCAGACTCCAAAATCTGAGGATTTTGTAAAATGGTGTACCATTCACAGATAACCTACGCAATCCTCCGATATGCTTTAAATCATCTCTACATTACTTATAACATTAATACAATATAAATGCTATGTAAATAGCAATTATGCAAGGTGGTGTTTTTTTTTTAAGGAATAAATAACAAGGAAATGAGTCTGTATGAGTTCAGTACCAAGGCCACCATCCTAGGTCTAAATGCATAGTACAAGAACAAGACACAGGTGAACAAGGAGTGCTAGAGAGGCTGAAGGCTCCTGAGAGGTGAGGACTGGGTGTGCCCATGCGCAGCTTCATTCTCATGGATTCCACTTAGTGTTAAGTGCACAGCAAATTCCAAGTTTACTTTTTGGAACTTTCCAGGAATTTTTCCCCCAATATTTTTAATTCACAGTTGGTTGAGTCTACAGATGTGGAACCTATGGATAACAAAGGCCTGACTATATTTATTTTAGAAAAAATAAAAAAAAGTGTGGCTTCTTTAAAGAGAACATATTGAAGAAATTTTGAGATCTAAAATAATTTATTGTATTCGGAAGGCAAAATACCTTTGGAATAACACCAAGTCACAAATTATGAGACACCAGATTACAGTAGATCTAAACAAGTTTAAAATAGTAATTTTAACTGAATCATAATCTTAAGAAGCGTTGCCCATGCAAACCTGGACAGTTGCAGGAGAGAAAAGCAGCAGCCATCCTATCCTCCAGCAGCCAGGAGAGATGTTTTCGAATTTTCCTACAGTGCTCTAAAAGCTATCTTATGGCTTCATTTATCTCACTGGCTCCCTTCACATCACTGACCCAACAGCGCGTCTAGCCGTATGAAATATTTTATTCACTGCAGCACTTTTGTGTTATGATTTACCTTCAACTTCTTTTTCATTTCAGCAGTCTCTTGTATCTTCTTAAACTCTTTTATCTCTGAGGTCTGAATGGCAGCCTTTGATTTCAAAATCCAGTTCATCAGCTCTGCACTTACAGCATCAAACCTGATTTAAGATTCAGATGTTACAACCCTCTCACATTTGTTTTCCAGATTCCCTTGGTTAAAGAAAGAACAATCCGAATAGCTATCAGGAATGTGCTTCCAAACAACGCCCCCGAATGGCAACGTGGAAATACAGTAACCACGCAAACTCAGATCACACACTGACAACTATCACATGGGTATGAGAGGAGCAATAACTCTACACAGTGTTCAGAAGTAATAAATCACAATTTAACTTTAGGGAAAAAAAACCCTTGCATTTTTGTAAACTCTCAGAGATAAGAAGAACTAGATATGGTTAGACAGTAACAAGAAATAAAGTATAAACATTCCTAAATTTAATGCCTTCTCCGTCCCATATATGATCATCAAGCATTACAATACTCCACGGCTAAGATATCAAAGTGAAAGAGACACACAAAGCTCAGCCCTCAAGGAGCCTCCAGTCACTAGCAAAAAATAACAAAAGAATTTGCTAGATGCTAATTCCAGGAATTATCAGTAATGGCTCTTAATCCAATGAGGAAGGGATGGTCTCCCAGTATAGAACAGTAGCTATGATTAGTAGTTTTCCTTGCAAGGGAGAAAGTTAAGGAAGGTGAGGGAAGGGAAGGGAAAAGAAGGAGAGGGAAGGGGAGAAGGGGGGGGGAGAGGATGGGAGGAGAGGATGGGAGGGGAGGATAGGGGAGGGGATAAGAGGGTGTGGGTGTAGGGGAGGAGAGGGGAGGGGAAGGCCAAGTTTTACAAACTGCAAATCATCAGGTGTGTTTGAGATAGTGAGGACCAGCAGAGAAGGATGACTAACAAGGTGGCCACGAATGACATGTACCAGTGACTAGAAGGCTCTGCAGGGTACACTAAGGAATTCAGACTTAAAGAGCAGTTAAGCACCAGTGGAAGGCTTTAAAACATGGAAGTGATCCAATTCTACTCACACTTTTGTGTTCACTGAGGAGAAAAAATTAAGGAGAGACAAGTGCAGAGAAATGGCTAGAACTAAGAAAGTGACAGAGGAAAGCAGGCTAGAGAGGTGCTGAGAAGGCAGGTGAAAATGACCACGAAAGGGCTGGAGCGGCGGCTCGAAGTTGGAGTGCTTGCCTGGCATGCATGAGGACCCGGGTTCGAACCCCAGCACCACATACACGACTAGGTGTCAGAGCAACAAAAGCCACACGAAAAACTAAATAAAAATTGATATTCTCTCTCCCTCTTCCCTCTATCTCTTTTAAAAAAAAAAAACTACTATAAGGACAAACAAGAATAGAAATAGTCACTGCTTGCTGGCCAGAGACCAGGCCCTTTGCTTAACATTATGGTTTAGATGTGAGGTGTCCTCCAAAAACTCATGTGTGATTATGCAATAAATTTAAGAGGTGAACCAATATGGTCCTAACAGCCTTAGCCTAGTCAGTGCATTAATCCTCTGACAGGAATTAAGTGGATGGTGACTGCAGTCAGGTGGGCGTGGCTGGAGGAGGCCGGTCACAGGGAGCATGCCTTTGGGGTCTACATTTTGCTCCAGGAAGTGGAACACCCCGCTTCCTGGTGCCATGTCCTAGGCGGCTTTCCTCCACCTCACCCTTCTGCCAAGATGCTCTGCCTCATCTCAGGCCCAGGGCAACAGAGCAGGCCAGCTGTGGACTTCGCCCTCAGAAACCACAAGCCCCCAAACAAACTTTTCCTCCTGTAATTGTACTTCTCAGATCTTTCAGCCACAGGAGTGAAAAAGCTGACCAGAACACTGAGGATCTGGTGTGTAAGATTAACTGTAGTATTAACTCTAAGAATCATAATCACCCTATGGAGTATATTCCATCATTACCCCTTCAAAGCTAAAGAAACTGAGCTCATGGAAGCTCTAAGTAACTGTGCCACACTAATAAATGGCAGGGCTGGTGGCTTCAATTGAGGCAACCCATCCTCCTAACCAGCCTCCGCCAGCATCATTCTTGATGCTGCTGCCCTGATTCTTTTAGGAAACTTCTCTGGATATGTTTCCAGTGAATTATGAATAAACCTACCTTTCACCAAGGTAGGTTTTCCTGCACTATATGATAAAACAAAAATTCTGGATGTCTTGAATTTAATTACAAAGGCTGGAGGACAGAGGGGGAAGAGATAAAAGTAGTTAATCAGTTAACAGTTACCAGGCAAAACTACCAAAGACTGCTCAACATTTTTGATTATAAATTAAAACCTTGCCTGAACACCCCTGCGGGCTGACCCCGAAGTACCATCACCCCTGTTGACAAATGAACTTTCCAGAATACTAGCCCCAATCAATCCTGAAGCAAGAAGACTTTTTCTTACAGACCATCCTCCTATCCCCAACCTTCCCCTACTTGGCACTACCCTGCCCCTCTTATCTGTAATGCTAATGTAAGTCCAATGCAAACAATTTATGCTTTCCTTCCCCAAATGTTCATTATAAAAATGCTCTTGGCTCCTGGGTTCAGCAAGCATATTTCCAACTGCCGTCTAACCCTGCTGCTGTAAATTTTGGAACTTGTCCAGGACTTGGTCCTTTCTTGCTAGCCTCTGTCACTTCTCATTAAACACTTTTATTTAAGAGAATCCTGGGTCTCGAGAGCTTTGGATGTCATAAAGGTATTCTGTGATGCTCTGGGTAAATACCCAAGGGTAAAGGTGTCTGCACAAACGGTGGACTCCTGTCACCATACCAGCAGATTTGCGCTTAACCTTTCAGAGAAGAGGAAAGCTATCCAAAGATCACAAGTGTAAAATTACCTTGGAGACTTGGCCTATTTCTGCCCTCCAAATGAGCAAAAAGGATTCAGGGATCTCAGGTCTTGGAAGCACATACTCAAATTGTAGGAAGTGACTGTCCAGCTACGCCCTGAAGTGGCACAAAAACTCCCAGGGGCATCAAGAGAAGGGGAGCAAGCCACACTCTACCATTTTACGTATGGCTCTCAGCTGCTCAGACAGGCCACCTTAAGTCCACTCAACAGTGGCCTCTACAGCAGAATGAAGATCTGGAAGGATCTGGAAACCATGTCACACTAAGAAGCAGTTGTAGACACTCTGGATTTTAATACTACGAGAACTAGAATATGAAAGCTATCTTCAAATTCTGAGGAACTCTGTGGCTTCATACTGCTCCAGAAAGAAGAAAAAGTGCACATAGGTTAGATGGGGTAGACTATGGGCACAAAAATAACCTTTATGATATCTAGCACTCTCGAATGAACTATTTGTGTTCGAGCCTCTATTTTTCCAGGAACTAACTGAAGGAATGACTGCATTAATGCAATCGTGGAGCTGATGACAGAGGCCCTCAGAGCTGGCTGCTTACTACCCCTTCTCTATACATTCCCCTACTACCGGAATCCCCCAGCACACCAGCTACAGAGACTGAGAAAACAGACCACCTCAACCTCCCATGTACCCAAGGCACAAACAAGTGAGCAACTCCCGGATGAGAAGACAAGGCTGGGGGCGAAGAGCTGGCCAAGAGTGTGGTGAAGGGGCATCGAGGCACACTCTCCCGTTAAAACTGCCCTCCCTCTGTACTTCTTGTAAGGACCTCGCTATTTAAGTCACTTTGGGTACAGTCTTCAGTTCCTTGCCCAGAAAGCTCCCTATGCACTACCCTCATGTTTAAATTAAGCCTTCACAGTGACGCACCCAGTCTTTTCCAATCTTCCATCCTTTCAAATGCACAAAGTCAGCACTGAGAGATACACTGTCAGATATGCCTGGAAGCTAATGGGCACTCAGGAAATGTAAGATCTATACCAGTATTAACATCAGAAGCATCTTCCTCCTGGATGCCTTGGCTCTGAGAGCAAAGGTATCACAGCTTCTCTTACAACTCAGAGAAATACTGGTCCTACAAGAAGAGGTTACTAGGAGGCAAAAACAGGGCTTATGATCAAAATGAAAATCATCTGGTAATCCTGCTTTGTCTAAAAAAAAACTAAATGAGGAAAAGCATATCATTTTCATTCAGGCCCCAAATCCCTGCCCACTCAACCAAGCCCTAGGCTTCTACTGTCAATGGGCATAACAGTACACATCAAAGGTCGTTTTGAGGATGCAGGTAAGATATAGTGCCTGAAACACCACATATAGTTCAACAGCAATCTGACATCAGCAACAGCTCCATTGATGTCAGCTGTCAGTACTCCTACAAAGATCCTGTGTTTTCTTTTGAATTGATGACACACGCAAAAAAAAAATTTATGCCAAAGGTAGAGCTGTACGCCAAACACTGAAGAATCCGTTAATGCATCACAAAGGAATTAACAAAGGAAACAGGAGAAAGCAGAGAGGGAGAACAAAGGAGACTAGAAAGGAATTGTTTTCCTGACCTAAACCATTTTTAATGGTGACTAGAGGGAGATTCAAAGAGAAAAAAGAATCTATCTGAAGCAAAACTGTCCGAGTTGTAAATCATCAAAGAAAGAATGAAGAAGAGTCATGGACAATTATATCTCTCAAGGTAAAGGGTGGGAAAGGAAGATAGACAGTCCTGCAGACCCAAGATGGGATTAAAAAGAGAGATCCAGGACAATTTAGATGCTAAGCTGGTGTGAAGCAGAACATTCAGATGTCTCAAAGGCTGTTCAGAGTTGCATTTCCATAGTAATAATTGCATCTAAATTACTACTTGATTAGTGATTAGTATAAAATAAGTGTCAACTGTCAAATACATTATGCGCAGTGTTAAGTCTAGAAAATTTCTCTGTTCTCACTTTTTTTTGGCTTCCACATCCACATGGATCTGTCTCTTCTTTGGGGGTGGAGGAGGCGGCAGTTCCTGCTTAGACTTTTTTGTCGTTACTTGCTCTCGTACACGAACGGTCTCCAAAAGGTCCTTCTGAGGAATCTGGGACATTCCCAGCTTTGCTACAGCCTGAGTCACCTGAAACAAAAAAAAAAAAAAAAAATCACACAAACTTTAATTTTGTATAAAGAGCTTTTGATGGGCTGGAGGAGTGGGTCAGTGGTTACAGTGTTTGCCTGGCAAGCATGAGGACACAAGTTCAAACCCCAGCACCGCATACACAATGAAATGTCAGAGCAATGAAAGCCAAATGAAAAACTAAATAGAAGTGATTCCCTCTCTCTCTCACTGTCCCTCTCAAAAAAAAAAAAAAAAAAAGCTTCTGAGATGCCATTAACACATAAAATTTTTCCTTGAAAATGTACAATGCAGAAGTTATTAGTATATTCAGAGTCAAGCAAGGATCCCTATGTTCTAAACTCCAAAAAGAAACTTCAGACCTCTTAACAGCCAATTCCCATTCCCTACTCCCCAAACCCCTGCAAATACTAACCTGCTTTCTGTCTTCAAGCACTGGCCTATTCTGGACACTTCAAATAAATAGAATTACAAGACATATAATCTCATGCATTGCTTCTTTTACCTAGCATGATGTTTCATGTTTCATCCATGACAATGGCATGTGTCAACATTTCAATCATTTTTATTGCCACGTAAAACTTCATTGCCTGGCCATGCCCCATTTTATTTATCCATTCATCCGTAGATGGACATATGGATTATTCCACTTTCTGACTCTTAATAATGTTGCTATAAACATTTATGTATAAACCAAAGTCCTATTTTAATTCACAAAATATTTTTAAATTAATAAGATTTAAAATTTTAAGATTACATACCAGATACTCATCTAAGTGTTATTAGTTACTACAGATTGAACTATTGAATGTTAAGTTGTCTCAGATCTATTAAAATTTATTTTAGAAAACTGAAGATTTTCACATATTATTCATTTTATAAAATGTTTACTTCATGGTACAGCATCGTCTACAAATCAAAAGGTACCTGGTTGGAGGAATCTTCTAGTCTCTGAACCAGAGAGTCCCATCTCTGAGTCAGTTCCTCAGAGTCACTGTTCATCTTCTTAGATGCCTTGGGATTATCCAGTAATTGACCCACATCCTGGCCAATCTCACTCAGCTGATCCAAGGTTTGACGCTTCATTTCCATATCTTCCTTCAAAATCTAGTATTTCAGATATTAGACAAGTCTCTCAACAGGATTTTTGTCTTCCTGTACCCCAGTCAGGATATGTGCACATGCGTATTTTATAGTTAAATTTAAATGACAATCGGTTCATAAGACTAAAACACACGGCTCCTGGTTCCGGACCAATGCATGTCAGCAAAGCAGTGAGGATCTGGAGCCATGGCCTGCTTTTACTAGACCGTGCTAACCCTCAACCCAGAACACTACGTGAATGTACTCTGCACTGTGAGATGTAGTTTTAGAGGGCCAGGGAGAGAATGTCATGGTTTGGATGTGAAGTGTCCCCCAGAAAGCTTATGTTAGACTATGTGGAAACAGTCAGAGGTGAAATGATTAGATTATGAGAGTTGTGACCCTATCGGTGGATTAATCCAGTTGATGGGTTGATAATTTGAAAGGACCACTGTACTTGGTCATAAGTATGAGCTGCTAGAGGAAGTAGGTCAATGGAAGCAGGACTTGGGTGTTTATAACTTGTCCCTGCATTTTCACTCTCTGCTTCCCAGCAGCCATGCGCTGAACAGCTTTCCTCCACCACGCCCTTCCGCCATGATGGTGTGCCTTACCTTGGGCCCAGAACCAGCCACTAACTGAACTTCTAAAACAGTGAGCCCAAATAAGTTGCTCTTGTTGGGTGTTAGGATCACAGTTTCCAAAGCTCCCTCCCACAATTCATCAGCTCACAGTCATCACTCACAGCCAGACGTCGAACACTGACGCTGAGTTCCTTTTGGTCTTTGAAGTTGCTTGTCTGGACTTTATTCAAAGCCTCTTCTTTTTCGGTAAGCCAAGCTTTCAACAAGCACTGCAAGTAATAACAAAAGTTGGGGATGCATCTGGGAAATCATTTGCTAGTTCACTCAGCTCACTCGGTTCACTCCAGTTCCCAAATCTCTCATTTTTATTAGTGGTTTCACCTTTACCTGAGTTATGATAAGAAGAATTTCACACATCTAAGTCAGAGCCACAAATGACTCAGGGAAGCACCTTTAAGAATTTTAACCTTCTCCAATGTACAACAGAAAACCCGACATTTGCCCGAATGTGGGTAATTGCTACAGTTTGGACACAACTTTTGTGTGTGCCCCTAAGGATTCATGTGTTGGAAGTTTGATTCCCATGGTGTTGTAAGAGGTGGAAGAACCTTTAGGAGAAGCCTCATAGAAGCTCATTGAGGGAGCTGCCCTCAGAAAGATGTAGTTCTCATGGGACCTCAGCTCCTGAGATGGAATCACTATAAAACAAAACTGATCATCCCCTGCTTCTGGCCTTTCAGCATACGATCACTGCCTCTCACACATACCCCCACTACGATGTCACCTGCTGTGACATGACATTGTCTCTCAAACTGTGAGCTAAATACACTTCTCTTACTTATACATCACTCAGCCTCAGGGATTTTGTTATAGCAACAGAAAACGAACTAGTACAGTAACTAAACCTACTACTCAGGGCAGTGGGTGGATAGAAAACGCTAAATTCAGTTATCCACATTTCCAAAAGAGCCACATCACAACTCTAGAAGCAAAGGAAATTTAGAAAGGAAAGAGAGAAAAGTTACATGTTTAAGATCATTTTTCAAGTTAATGGCTGAGGTACAGCAAGGACCCTCATCCCTACATCATTATGTGGAAAAACGACACTAATGTTCAAAAAGTTCAACAGCAATTAGGATTAAAGGAGAAATCCAAGGATGATCCAAAACCAATAAAAAATATTTAAAGTCCATTGGTCAAAAATGCATGTTCTTTAAGTAAAACATACTAAGTAATATAAAGAGATAGCCTTGAAGAGGGATGGAAAACAACCTAGAATACGCTGGATAACCTCCCCAAGTCTATCATGTACTAGAACCCTGGCCTGCACAGCAGGGAGGGGTGCTTTGGTTCTGTGTTTGCAATAGAATCAACTCGTCCTCGATTGTTTTATTAATTGCTTTGGAAGTATTCCTCACCACCATATTCAAGGAAGGAAGGGAGGACACACAGACAAAATAAACGACAAATATCAAAGTAACACCATCACCTTCCCTGGCAATCAAAGGCTCTTGACCATCATTACCGAAGTGAGAATTTAACCATATGCAACGCTTTGACCTGAATACAAGGTTCCAAGTAAACGTAATATTCGTGAAGTACACCATAATTATTTTTTTTTAAAAGAATCGGGTCCACTACATGATTCTTAAGAAAATTATGACCAAAGAAGGAGCAGTGGTTAATAATTAGTATCTGGACAAACTGCAACCTATGTTTTAAGATGTATGATCTGCCACCACATTTAGTAAACCACAAAACATCTGGCCCTGGCCTTGGTTTCTTTTTCCCCCTCCTGAAGCAAATGCAGTTGCTTTTTTGTGGATAGAAATGAAATACATTTTTAAAAAAATCAAAAGGGACACCATAAGATGTGGGAACAGAGCATTTGTTTATTTTCTAGACCACGATTATTTGAGAAAAATTTTGCTTCCTGCCTTCTGTTTTGGAAGGATGGATAAGGAGCAAATGGCTACCACTCTGACTGGAAAATAAAGGTGGCAACTCTGCAACCTAATTTCATCTGCTGTGGTGAGAACTAGTAAAAAAATATACTCAGTGTTTAACCAAAGTATTGCTAAAAAAATATTTTCTCATTAATTTCAGTACTCATCCCAGTGAAAGATCAGAGAAAATTCTTTTGATTTAAAGTTCAGAATACATTGGGCAGATTCACTTATTTATTTCCTCTGCATGGAACATATATTAGGAATTGTGTTGATACAAATTCAAACACATTACTCAACAAATCCAATAATAATTATGTTCACCAAATCAGGAAAGTAGCCTATGAAATATTAACATTGTAAATAATAAACACAGATCTAATTACGAATTATTACCAAGGAGCCATGTATTTATCAATTAGCTGGACAGAAACTTGATTTTGTTTTAACAGTACTGGAGGCTGAACCCCAGCTCACTCTATCACTGTTCTACATCCTCAGAACTTTGTAATGTTTTATTTTACCATAGTATCTGGCCAAGTTGCCAAAGCTGGCCTTGAACTTGCCATCCTCCTGCCTCAGACTTCCAAGTCACTGGGATTACAGGCTTGCACTACTAGGCCTGAGAAGAATCGGACTTTTATAGTAATGAAAAACTACTTGTATGTTTTCATTTCAAATAAAAATAAACAGAGCAACTATATTCCAACACTGTAATAAAAGATGGGTCACTTTTCATCACCGACTTTGTTGCTAATGGACAGCAGTTTCGTACCTGTTCTTCCAACAATTCCTGCCACAGTATATTGATTTCTTGTAACCTGTTCCAACGCTCTTCAGTCCAACGGCACACCGCTGTCCAGCGCTCACCAAGTTTCTAGGGAAGAAAAGAAACCAGTCTTTGTCAACACAGCGTGGAGAAAGAGTGATCACAATCTCTAGATCGTTAAGACGTCCATTACTCTTTATTACAGAGTAGCATTTATGTTAAGAAAATTTATATAAAAGTTGCTTTAAAATAGTACTCACTAGAGAATCATGGGCTGTGAGTCTTCTGACAGGGTCCTCATATCCAGAATTTACAAAACCCTCAAAAATATCAACTTCAAAAACACAAACAACCCAATCAATAAATGGGCCAAAGAACTAAATAGAAACTTCTCAACATAGGACATTGATCAGGCCGATGAATAAATGAGAAAGTGCTCTAAATCACTAGTAATTAGAGAAATGCAAATGAAAATTACATTAAGATTTCACCTTACCCCAGTCAGATTGGCAAAAATGAAGAAAATAAACAATCATAGATGCTGGAGGGGTTGTGGAGAGATAGGCACATAAACACACTGTTGGTGGAGGTGCAGACTGGTACAGCCCCGCTGGAAAGCAGTGTGGAGAACCCTCAAAAAAACTAGGGATGAATCTACCATATGATCCAGCTATTCCTCTACGGGATATTTTTCCAGGGCACTTAGAATCAGCACTTTACAATGACACAGCAAAATCAATGTTCATAGCAGCTCAATTTACAATAGTTAAATTATGGAACCAACCCAGATGTCCCTCACTAGATGAACAGATCCAAAAACTGTGGTAAAGATATACCATGGAGTTTTATTCAACAATTAGAAACAATGATATTACAGCGTTTGAAGGTAAATGGATGGCTATGGAAGAAATCATGCTGAATGAAGTCAGCATAACCCAAAGAACCAAGGGTCGAATGTCTTCACTCATCTTTGGAGGCTGGAGCTAAACCCTGACCATTTCGAAAGGTGGTCAACTCTCATGTATTAAACTCTGAAAAGGTGTAGTAACATACAAGTTAAGACATTCGTAGAGATGTACTGGGAAGGAGCGGGGAGGCGGGTAATTAGGGGAGGGCTCTAGAAGGTAAATCTAATTTTCAGAATATAAATACATTATATTCTTTTTTAGAAAAAAATTTAAAAAAAGAGGCATCTGGAAAAAATAGTTCTAATCCCATTAATACATAAATAAATTAGAAAAATACTTCTATAGAATATAATCATTTCACATTACTGAGCAAGAAGGTAGCACAGCTAGAACTCTAATCTGCTCCTTCCATTTCATTACAGATTTCATGGAAGAAGGAGATATTTTTTCCAGGCATGGTGGTGCATGCCTGTAATTCCAGCAACTCAGGAGGCTGAGGCAGGAAGATTACAAGTTCAACACCAGCTTCAGCAACTTGGCAAGACCCACAGCAACTTGGTAAGACCCACAGCAACTTAGCAAGCCCTATCTCAAAATAAAAAATAAAAATAACTGAGGATGTAGCTCAGCATTAAGCATTCCTGAGTTCAATTCACAGTAACAAAAAAATAAAAAATTAATGTGACATTTTTACATGTATCTTCAAGCTGGAGCAAACATGTCTACCTTTTGTACTTCGACTTTTTCAGGCTACCATAACCTTGAAAAAAATAGCAGTTCATCAGTTACATTTCTTTTTTATTATTATTAAGGAACTAAATTGTACAATCATAAATACATATAAAGTAATATGATATGCATTTGATCCTAAATCATAGTTACCCCCACATCACCCACACCCTAGTATCTTGATACATCTATATTATGCCCCTCACAAATATAAATGTGTGTATGAGTGTACAGATACATATTCTGAATTTTCCAGAAGTGATTGCATACATATTATCTGACTTCTTAGGGTAGTAAAGGGTATGCTACATTGTTGATTGTCTCCCTAGATTCCTTCCTATGTTCCCTCCCTTTCCCATCCCCCTGCTTCTCCCTCCCCTTTTCCCCTCTACATGTCTATGGATCCCCTATATTATATGTAGTCAAACTCATGCATTAACCTTAGAAAACAATTCTATGATAATCTGCATAAAACAATAAAATGCTTAACAGATTTATCATGTTTACATCATGATTCATAGAAAACTCAACTCCACATAAATAAGCAACGGAATCTTACAAGTATAAGCAATACTAAATAAATTTAATTAATTTTAAAAAGTCCTTCATAATGATTCTAAAAACTATCTTTTTACCACTTTGTAAATAATAACAAATGTTAAAATTTATTTCCACATACTCACATGTTAACAAGAATCACTTAATTCATATTATATTATTTTGACTTTTAATTACACATGTAATCTTTTTATAAAGCAAAGGGAAGAAAATTTAGAGCTAGAGGAAAGATCTCCAGTCTCATGATGGTAAATCATTGTCTATTTAAATTTCAGGAGCGATGTAGGGAACAGCGGCACATGCCTGTAATTCCAGCTACCTGACAACCTGAAGAAGGAAGATCACAAGTTCAAGGTCAGCCTCAGCAAATTATTCTGACCCTCACTCAAACTAAAAAATAAAAAGTGCTATAGATGTAGCTCAATAGTAGAGCACCTCTGGGATCAATTTGCAGTACCCCCCCAAAAAAAAAGACCTGTGATAAGCTATTGATTGAAAAAGAAAGCACTTTGTTGGGCTTCCAAAAATGTTACTGAACCTCACATGTGAATCTATCAAATAGGGATGATATACCCTATACAGCTGAAATTTTCAAACTCTAGTATGCATATACATATTTTTGTACAGCGAACATCCACTGGCCATCCTTTCCCCAGCGCCCCGCAGGCATGGATTCAGGTCTGCAGGGGACTGGAATCCACATTTTGAAAACTTCTGCAAATTCTTCACATCATTCTGATTAAGACCTGTGGACTACTTGAGATGGGTTCCAGTGCTTCCCAATCTTGGCTCTACTGTGCATAGGGAAGCAGGCCAACCAGCCCCACCCATTCACCCCAGGGGCCAAGTCAACACGTAGGTACTCCTGAAAACCACAGCCCAGGGAATCCCCACTGGGAGGGTCAACCATTGGAATTCACAAAGACAACTGTCCCCAGAGTCTTAAGATATTAAAGAGAAGGAAACAATCTGACCATGCTGTGTAGAGCCAGGGCCTCTGGCAAGTGACAAGATTAGATAAGGTCATTAGGGTGGTGTTACCATGACTGAATCATGAGGGCAAGAGATCACAGAGACACGTGTTCTCCCTCTGTAAAGTGATACATCCAAGGGACCCTCACAAGGGCCTGCACCATGCCTCTAAAACTGAGTTAAAAAACCCTTTTTTTTAACAAAGCAGCCTTCCTTGGGTGTTTTGTTATAATAATGAAAAGCTGACTAAGAGTAGTTTTTGTACCCTTTTAGATAAGCAATGATACTGGAGATGAAGCCCAGGAGGAATGTGACTGGTTCTTGGACCACAGGTCCTTCGGGACTGTTCTATTTTATGGGGTCCTTACCTGTAACTGATCTTCCAGAACAGCTGTTGCACTCTCACCACTGTTTTCATCAACGATTACCACCATGTGGGTTAAGGAATTCACTTTCACCTGTTCAGCCTCAAGATCATTCTGCAAACTCTAAAGAAAAAAAATGAAGATATACTTTTATTCCTCCTCTTTCACACTTACCTATTTAAAATGCACTTAGTTGTCAATAGTAATTAAGGACACCTAATGAACCGTCATATTTAAATTACCAATCATTACTAATTGTTCCACTAATGAAACAAGTCTGCTATACATCTTTCCATTTCATTATGAACCAAAGCAGACTGAGAACACAATGTCTTAACAGATTGCAAATGGATGTCGTCATTTTTATTCCAAGTTCGACCCAACACAACAACCAAAAAGGCGTAAAGGAGTTGAGCGTCTATACTAGGAATTAGGATAAAAATGTAGAATTGGTAAATCTAAAAGTTCAGACTTTAAATGCAGAGAGTCCAGTCCTTTTATCTACAGTAGTACGGTCTACAGGGAAAGATAAGCAGAGGGCTGGATGCTGCACAGAGGCTATTCCGATCAGCCACGTAAGAAAGAAGCAGTTCAGCACATCTGGTCCCTTCCCTCGTCCATTGGCAAAGCACAGCTTTTGGACAAATCTACACAAGTAATTTGTTTAAACACTATCAATAGTGTTGTCCAGTACCTCTCAAGTAGTGTTAATGAATCCCCAAAGCTTGATGAGTTATCTAGATGGTTCAATGATCAATAAAATTCTACAATTTACCTTTCCTTGTCTTAGCTATCATAAGTTATCTACTCAACTTGTGAGCAAATTAAATTGTCCAAATTTTAATCCCTCACCTGGTATCTGATGCTTTTCTGTATCAGAGAAGAGGAAACAGGATTCCTTACTAGATTAAGTACAGGTGCCTCTCAGGGTTTGCATCCTCTCCCACACCCTGCATTAACACCAGTACGCTCGGAGGGTTCTTAACCACTGTGGGTCCCAAAAGACCTTCCTCTAATTTTATGAAAGCTATGCAATATCATTAAACACACATACACATACACATATGTATATATAAATTTGTACATGTCCTTTCATCGCTGGCTCAGAAAAAGTCACAACCCCATGAACTCCATGCACCCTCTGAGCTGCTAAAGAAGAAACAGCACAGAAGTGTCCCAACTCTATACCAACAGTCGAAGCCATCAGCCCCTGAGAAGGCTAACTGCTGCTCTTTCATATTTGATAAAGTAAAAGGGAAACAGGAGATAGATTTACTTTATGTTCTTCAAGCAACTTCTGCAGGGACTGTAAGTCATCGTCCAGGGAGCAGGTTTCCATCTTCTGGATGCGTTCTTCCGTGAGCGTGAGCCAGGCAGAGAGCTGCTGCAGCTGCTGCTTCTGCAATTCCATCAGCACGTCATGCAGCCTGGCCAGGGAACACAGCATCATTCCCACCAGCTCCTTCCCTTGCAAAGCACATGCCCACTCCAGGCACCAAAGAGATGGCGCAAGGGAACACACCCATGTCTGGCCACTAATGCGTGTTTAGTCTTCAAATATAGAAACCAGGAAAAAAAAGTTTTATTTTCTTCCTAAACAGAGTCCAGTAAATGGAGTCAAAGAATGTAAATAACATCACCTTCTATTCATATCAGAATCATTGTTTCTTTAATCAGGAATTCCTGCTTATTAAATAGGTGGAAATGGCAATGGAAAGCAATACATGATACAAGAAATAAAACCAACCCTGGGAAAAGACTGCTTTCACAAAAAAAAAAAAAAAAAAAAAAAAAAAAGTTACAAACACACAGTCCTGTCATCATGCCCAGGGAATGGGTGCAAATTCTAAAGCTACAGCGAACAGATGCCTTCCCACCTGAAATGGCTTTTCCCTTTCTGTCAATTGCTGTATTCCAACTTTCACCTCTGAGCTGGGTGAACTTATCCAAGAGGACACAGAGCTCATCGGGGTCCCAACAACATAAAACAGAGGACAGTCAAAATGTGACAAGGCTGGTTCCATGCAGATCTTGTTTTGCACAGACAGGCAGACTGACTACTCTTGAGCTCAAGTGCAAGGCCATGTGTGGCACGGAGGGCTCAGGGCGCACTTGCAGGCACTTACTCACCGGGACTGCCTCTCCATGCTCTCCACCCGCAGAGCCTCCCAGCGAGCGTTCAGCAGCGTCATTTGCTCCTGAATCTCAAACTCCTCTTCATCCGACAGGGTGCCTTGTGTGATCAGTTGGTTTCCTGCCTGCAGGACACTCCCCACACTGCTCTGATGTGCAGTCAGCTCCATCATAAAAGCCTAGACAGGCATATCATGAAGATCTGTGAGCTGCTCACTGCAAAAAAGTCCTAATAAGTTGCTAGCACAAAGCCTAAATATTGATGTGGCAGAAAAAGGTAGCTTAGTGGAGTGCAGGTGATGTAGACTTGGGTGCAATGTTTTAAACTCTGAAAACAAGAAAGAAGCACCTAGCAGAGGGAGGGATAAACGGGGTTATCAATACAAGTGGGAACACTCGACTCCCATGAGACGCCTAACTATACCCAAGCAGGCAGAAAAACTCAGAAATTTCAAAAAATAATATGCTCATTTCCAATTACAGCATGGGGGTATTACAGGGGAGACATGAGATTGGGGAATGGATGAAGTGGGGGAGATCCTGGACTCGCATTGACCTTAACTATGTCAATACCCATGTATGCATGAATATGTAACAACTATTCCCTCCAATATATAAGACGATGTTGAACAAATAAAAAAAAATGAAGCACCTGGAATAAGTTAAAAGAAAAATCAATCAAGGAGAACAATACTGTGTCTGATAATACCTGCTATTTTTTAAAAACACACTATTATCCTACTAATAGATTGTGGAATGAGCAATAAATATAATAGAAATTTGGGCAAGGTGGTTCATGCCTATAATCCCAGCTACTTGGGAAGCTGAGGCAGGAGGATCGCAGGTTCAAGGTCAGAGTTAACAATTTAGCGAGCTCCTGTCTCAAAATAAAAAGGGCTGGAGATGTAGCTCCAAGCACATGGGTTCAATCCCCAGTACTGCAAAAGAAATAAGTAAATAAAAAAAGCACCATGCTCATAGAAAAGGAAAGGTTTAAAAAATATCATTTCTTTTTAATTCAAGATAGCAAGATCTGTCAATTAAAATATCTACACCAAAAAAGTACTTAACCAAAAAGAAATCTCCACATGGTCAAAATCTCTGCTCTGCAAGATATCATTAAAAGAGCAAGGAACTCTCACTACATACAACTATAAAGGAACACTGGGTAAAACTGTACATTTGCTTAATCGTACAGTAAATACAAATAATCACTTCTTGGGAACACCCGAAACCTAAAGATTTAGCATAGCAAGTCATCATTTTGGCTTTTAACTGTAACAATGCACTTTGGAAATCTTGCAGAGTCCTGCTCATTTCCATCGGAGCAGAATTAACCACAAACATCAGAATGGAGCCCTGGGTTAAGCTGTGGTCCAAAAGACCCCATAGCTGTGGTCCAAAAGCTACAGATATTTACTTCATGGGTGGCAAACTGGTCTTTGACTTCCTCCACATCATCAGAAATGTCCTCTTGCTCCTGGAAAGTGTCCTCAGCAGAAAGCAACCAGGTGAGCACTTCTTCCAGAGCTAACTGATAACTATCCAAATCCATGTCCACCTCAGTGACAGTGCTAGGGGTGTCAGCTCGGGGACTCTGCCGCTCCTCCTCCACTGCAGTACTCTACGAAAACAAAGCCAAGAAAAACCCACAACTGTCATAAGGAAGAAAGGGTTCAACAAGGACATGCTGGAGAACTCAGGGCAGACACCATGGAGTCACAAGCATTCATTCAGTTCTCAGAAATCGGAGAGCAATTCCATAAATTAATCATGAAGCATTTATTAGTGTTTCA